>BGNK01002004.1:5537-116727 GCA_003297005.1 Symbiodinium sp. clade A Y106
ACATACCGCTCTTGTCGGTCATTCAAACCCATCTCTGCAAACATGCGCTGTTGGGACTCATAGCGCAGGGCTGCTTTTCGCAACTCCTGGTATGACTCTCCGGTAGCGTGCAAAAGACAATACGATCTAGCATCTTTAGAAATGGATCTTAAAAGCATAAGAGTGAGATCAGACGAGCCTACTTCGAGGCCGTCACGCGAAACTGTGCTGGGGAGCGTCTCTACAAGNNNNCACTTTGCGTACTATGTCTGAGACATGAGTAGCAGCAGACTCTCCACGAAAACTGCGTTTGATAAACTCTGCGCGAAAATAGCTGGCTTCAGCACGAGAGCGCAAGGAAAACTCATGACAACCTAGGAGCCGCAAAGCTTCAAAGCCACATGTGTCCCCCGAGCTGCGCTGGAGATTCTCTCCATACGCGGCCCCTTCGATATAGGAACGCAAAATCATGTCCGCTCTCGCATGGCCGGCAAAAGCTTGGCGCAAGATGGCGAGAAGCCGATTGCTTCTCTGAGCCTGAGGCTTGGTGAGACTCGCTTGAAAAATCTCATGAGGCCACTTAATGGCTTGCTCAATCTCGATAGGAAAAGTGTCACTACCCAGAGCAACCCAACCCTTCAAGGTAGTCAGGTACTCATTGAAACCAAGAATCTCTTGCTCGCGGTTCTTCCAGCCGTCATATTGAGGACTTGGAAGTGCAGGCAACCATTTTTCTGACTTTGTAAAAACGTCCTGTTCCTCCTTTTCGGGCTTCGCCCGGGCAGGAGTCCCATAAAAGTTCTGTCCATGTGGCNGTAAAAACGTCCTGTTCCTCCTTTTCGGGCTTCGCCCGGGCAGGAGTCCCATAAAAGTTCTGTCCATGTGGCGGTGCAACTCTGGCACCAAAATTGCTACTTGCATCGGTCAGCTTACCGACACTGCCGCCCGCACCTACTTCGTAAGTAGGTTGCCCTCTTCCAAGGGCCAGCTGCTCTACACGCCTTCCTAAGGTAGCAACCTCAGCGATACAGCTCCTCAGGGCTTCGCCCTGCGAGTGAAGCAGCGCCATCATAGTAGCCAGGTCCGCCTGACCACTTGCACCTAACTGTACAAAAGGCGGCGACTCTTCACGAGCACCGTTTGAAACACCTGTACCTGCTGCAAAGCGCTGCTGGCTTGCAGCATCTTGCCCTCCGGGCAACCCTTGCGGGGTAGACACGTTGTCCAAACTATCCACATCAGCTTCTTGCCTAGAGACCCCCTCAGGTCCCACANCTGCTGCAAAGCGCTGCTGGCTTGCAGCATCTTGCCCTCCGGGCAACCCTTGCGGGGTAGACACGTTGTCCAAACTATCCACATCAGCTTCTTGCCTAGAGACCCCCTCAGGTCCCACATCCGCTACCATGTGAAACTTCGAAACCTACTTCGTATGTTACTCTGGCCCACGAGCGCTTCGCACAAGCACTTCGTAGTACAGCACACGCACAGAGATTTTCTGCTTTCGCGGTGGGTCNTGAAACTTCGAAACCTACTTCGTATGTTACTCTGGCCCACGAGCGCTTCGCACAAGCACTTCGTAGTACAGCACACGCACAGAGATTTTCTGCTTTCGCGGTGGGTCTTAGCTCAAGGCGTTTTGTTTGGACCAAAAGCGGAAGCGTTTGGAGCTTCAGCAGTCCTTTTCACAACTAACCCACTTCAACCTAAACAACCATGAATTGCAGACAAGCGGTGGTGAAGTCGATCGGCACCTNTTGGAGCTTCAGCAGTCCTTTTCACAACTAACCCACTTCAACCTAAACAACCATGAATTGCAGACAAGCGGTGGTGAAGTCGATCGGCACCTGCAGTCAGAGCGCTCTAGGTTTCACACTAAACCCTAAACCCCTAAACCCCTAAACCCCTAAACCCCTAAACCCCTAAACCCCTAAACCCCTAAACCCTAAACCGCTAAACCCTAAACCCCAAACCCCGAGAAAAACCCTCATGGGGGCCCCACGGCTTGGCAGCAGAGGCGGCAGCGGCAGTCCTGCAGGAGCGCGAAGGAGAAAGCATAGGCCTGGCGGAAGAGGAGTCCTTTAAAGGGAATCTATAAGGGTTCATTTAAAGGGATCTATAAGGGTTCTAGTAGGGGTTTAGGGATTCGGGATTAGGGATTAGGTTTTCGAGATTTAGGGCCCCCAAAAAATCAGGAGTTTAGAGTTTTGGGTCTTGGGTTTAGCGTGTGCGGTTTAGGGTTCTTGGATATCCCATAGCAAGCCCTTGCAATGAAGCCCAATAGGGTCGGGATATCCCTGTAAAATTCGTGTGCTTATGTCCTTTTGTGGGTCCCGAAGGTTTCAGGTTTAGGGTTCTCCCAGCGATCGGCCTGGCTGTCTGCGTACATACATACACAGAAAGCCACATTTGTACGCATCTGCATATATGCATGTGTAGACACAGATGGATATGCATCCATATGATGATAGTGTGTACACCGTAGCCTGCAAGACGAACTTAGCCGTTTTGCGGCTTGGGATGTTGGTCTCCTGGTTTATCTAGGATCTGCGAGGGGTTCACCCTTTGTTTGGGGATCTGTGTTCAGTTTAAAGGCTGCAAATGCTTTCGAAAGCACCTTCCTCTTCTTTGACTCTAGAACCAAACATACTCACAATCCTCAACCCGAAACGAGAAACATAGTCACAATCCTCAACCCTAAACCAGAAACAACCCACAATCCCCCACCCTACGCCCTATTTTTCCTGGATGCTGTCTCAGTCCTTCCAAAATCCCTTAATTCAGGAATATACCTTAAATTATAATAGGATCCCTAATATGATTTAAGGCATATTCCTTAATTAAGGGATAATTATTGGAGTCCCGTAAACCCTAAACCCTATAGACCCCTGATTGATCCCTTAAAGGAACCCTAGGTATATTCCTTAATTAAGGGACTTTTGGGAAGGTCTGGGGACCCCTCGACTCTGAATCCCGACCCGGAATCCGAAAGCGTAAGCACAAAAGGTTTATAGGCTGTAGGGTTGAAAAAGGGTTTAGGGTTTAGGGTTTAGGAGGCTGTAGGGTTGAAAAAGGGTTTAGGGTTTAGGGTTTAGGAGGCTGTAGGGTTGAAAAAGGGTTTAGGGTTTAGGGTTTAGGAGGCTGTCGGGTTGAAAAAGGGTTTAGGGTTTAGGGTTTAGGAGGCTGTAGGGTTGAAAAAGGGTTTAGGGTTTAGGGTTTAGGGTTTAGGAGGCTGTAGGGTTGAAAAAGGGTTTAGGGTTTAGGGTTTAGGAGGCTGTAGGGTTGAAAAAGGGTTTAGGGTTTAGGGTTTAGGGTTTGGGTTTAGGAGGCTGTAGGGTTGAAAAAGGGGGTTGAAACTTTGTGTCACATGAAGGTGCCTACTTGGAGGTTCATGGCTAGTTATAAGTGGAGCTATAAGTCCCCTTACATAGGTTATAAGTATGGTTATCCGACTTGTCTCGCTACTTTCTACCCATGAACCTCCAAGTAGGTGAGCATTGGGAAAAAGGTTCTTGGTTCAAGGCTGGGGTGCGGGATTTCGGGCTCAGGGTGTAAGATCTAGGGTTTTGGGTTTTTGGCCTAGGGAGTTTAGGATTTCAGGGTTTTGGGTTTAGGGTATCGGGTTCAGGGTTTAGAGTTTAGGGTGTAGGGGGTTGGGGTTTAGGGGTTTGCGTGTTGGGTTTCTCGGCTCAACATCGGCATGGGCGTACGGCTGAGCCCTCGATGATCAACTGCCAGGCGGCCTGCTGAAATGGTCATCTCGACTCCCCAGACCCTAAACGCTAGACCCTAAACGGCCCTAAACCCTAAACCGATGCCATTAATCTTTGTGTTCGGGGGTTCCTGCCGAAACTTTCTTGTTTTGGTAATAGGGTCCCTATATGTCCCTATAAATCCCACATTAGGGAAGAAGGAACCTGCAGAAGAAGGTAGATTATGGTAGTTTAAGGGCCGGGTTCAGGACTTCGGTGGAAGCATGGGGTTATAGGGTTTAGGGTTTGGGGCCTAGGGCTTCAACATGCCTCCTTTAAGCCCGAAACCCTGGACCCTAAAGCATAAGTAATAAAGTATGGTACTCCGAAACCGAGTAATCCCTTGCTTGGAGGTTCATGGCTAGTTACAAGTCTGGCTTATGAGTAGGATAACTCTAGCTCTAGCCTATACTAGAAAACTTATAACTCCACCTATAACTGCCCTTGAACCTCCAAGTATCCCCATCCTAAATCTTAACCTCCCAGGCCACATTCCAAGGTTTAGGGATTAGCTACTTAAGGTATAGGGACTTTGGGTTTAGGGCTTTAAAGGTTTCGAGGTTTAGTGTTTAGGGCTTAAGGGCTTCAGGCTTGGGGTTTATAGTTGTATAGGGTTTGGGTCCGGCTGGCTGGGCTGTCTGCGAGCTGGAGCTGGGGCGGCTGGGAACTGGGTTGGGGCTGGGTGGGTGCTTCAGGTTTCCATGGCTAGGGCTGCCATAATCAACAAAGTCACACAGTTTCGTTCTTAAGTCTTAAGGGTTTAGAGGTGCAGGGTTTGGGGCTTTAGGGTTTAGGGGTTTAGGGGTTTAGGTGTTTAGGTGTTTAGGGGTTTAGGGATTTAGGGGTTTAGAGTTTAGGGGGTCTAGGAGTTTAGGGGTTTAGGGTTTAAGGCTAAACCCGGACCTCCAGGATCCGGCAGTTGGATTCGAGTTGTTTTGGAAAGCCCTAACTAAGCCTGGGCCCCAAGTGCTTGAACCCTAAACCCGAAAACCCAAATCCCCTAAACCCCTCAATCCCTAAACCCTAAAGTTTGGGTTGAGGGGTTCGGTCCTTCAGCTTGGGATTTGGGGTGTGGTTAGGGTTTAGGGCTTAAGGTTTAAGGTCTGCGGATCTAGACCCCCTTGGCCTTGAAGTACAAGCCCGTCAAACCCTATAGACGCCCGTAGCAGTTCTAACCCTTCCAGATAACCCCAAGCCCTCGTCCCCAAGAGCCCCGAAGATTTACCAATCCTACTTAAGGCCTTGGGCTTAAAGTTGTGTAAAGTTTATAAGCATAATGATAGGATAATGTAGCCCAAAACCCTCTTCTATCAAGGCCCCCACACTAAACCCTTTCCGTAGCTCTTTTAGAGCCCCCTCTAAACGGAGCCTGAAAGGAAGCCCTCATGGATCCCAAAACAGATCCCCCAACAGATCCCTTCTAGAACCAATGTAGAAGGAACCCTTGAAGGAACCCAAGGAAACCCTACACCCTAAACCCCAAACCCTAAACCCTAACCTAAAGCTTAAACCTTAAAGCCTGAACCCTAAACCCCCTAATGCCTGAACCCTAAACCCTAAAGCCTGAACCAATAAACCCCTAAAACCCTAAACCCTAAACCCGTAAACCCCTAAAACCCTAAACCCTAAACCCTTAAACCCCTCAAACCTTAAACGCTACACCCCCAAAGCGGTCCTCCGGTGCGCCCACTCTCGCGATGAGGTCGGTCAGTAGCCTCGTGTGCACTGACGTAGCTCTGGGCCACATGGGAGTTTCCGAAAATTCAAGGTACCTTTAAGGGTTCCTTAAAGAGATCTATACGGGTTCTATAAAGGGTTTGAGGTTTAGGGTTTAGAGTTTCCGAAAATTAGGGGTACCTTATTTTGGTGTCCTTCTAATAAGGATCCTACTTTTTAAGGTACTATGTTTGGGTCCCCTATTTTCGGAAACTCCCACGTAGGGCTTGAGGGTGAACTGCCATTTCAGGAAGGGTTCTTTTGAGGGCTCTTGGAGGCTCAGTTTTGGGGGTTGAGGGTTTAGGGTTTAGGGCGTTTTGAGCTGTAACTTTATAGACCCCAAAAGCTTTAAACCCTAAGCCTTTTTCCCGAGAAGTCAAAACCCCAAATGCAAACCCAACCCTAATCGACAAGCTTTGACCTTCAGCCTGGAAGAGCAGCAGGGCTCAACGACTTCAATCTTCTCTAGGTTGCGGTTTAGGGGCCTTTAAAAGTATATATGCACCTCTATAAAAACCATAAAGGGGAACTATGAAATTCCCAAGAAGCCACCTAGTTCTTATCCCCCATCACAATTATCATAACCGTGAAACAGCCATGCTCATCTTCAGATCAAAACTATCAACTTTGTGGATGATGCGTTGGGTATCGGTCTGGGTATTGGGGGCTTTAGATTCAGGATCGGGGGGTTTATTGGTTCAGTGTTAAGGCCGATTTAACGTGCACCTTAAGCTACACAGACCTGTGTGTTGCAGGGGCAAAAGCGTCTTCATATTAGCCGCCATAAGAAACCTTATGGACCCCACCAAAATAAGTTCCTCTAGACTAAGATAGGGTTCATGCTTTACGTAGTCTTCAGTCTTTGCCTTCATGTCCTGATAGTGCGTTTACACTCCACTCTGCAGGGCTCTTTAATGTTTAAGTACCTTTGGGCTTCGGGTTTGGATCCTCCTACGGAAATCTTCGACGGCCCTACCAAAGCTCGATGAACAGCCCCTGAATCCCCAAGCCGTCTGAACCCTAAACCTAAACCCTCAACCCCCAAAAACCTAAACCCCCAGACCCAAAACCCTAAGAAACCTCAGGACAAATTCGCCCGGCTACTTTTGCTGCAGCTGCAGCATGGGGCGCACGTCCTGTGCTTCGGGACCCTGCTTCATAAGTAGGGCTCATGAGTAGGATAGCGATAATTAAAGCCTACATAGCCTATATTAGGGGATAAAGCCCTACTTAGAGAACCCTATACAGCCTATATTAGGGACTCAACAACTCAACAACCCTACTTGGAACTACCCATGAGCCTCCAAGTGTTACCCTTTCAACGAATTCTAAATTCCAAACCTCTACACCCAGGCTGGGATTTTGAAGTTCTTGGTCTGGGCTGGTTCCTAAAAGGGTCCCGATAACGGTTCCCATAAACGGATCTGCACTTCTTCTTTGGAGGCTTGGGGTTTAGGTGCTTAGGGTTCTTTTGTGTTGGGGTTCCAAGGGCCTGTCTGGGGTTAAGTCTGCCAAGTTTGCTGCGTTGCTAAGGGAGTCACTCATGTGAGGCTCGGGGTGGTGCCATCCTAGCACAAACCTTCCGCCGCAGTTCAGGGAGATGCCAACACCCAAAAGCCGAATTCCTAAACCCTCAACCTAATTCCGAAACCCTGAACCCCTAAAGAGTGCTTAAACCCAAAGCCCCTAAACGCTCGGACCGGGCATCTTGACGCGCATCCATAAAACCAAATATCTTGAGAAGCAGGAAACCCTTGCAAATACTGTATAAATCTCGTCTTGGATGGCTAAAAGAAGCTGTTATGTTAGGATGTTGTTTTATAAAATCAAGATCCTACTGCATCACCTCTCGGGAGAGGTGCCGGGCAATAATGCCATCATCATCATCATCCACATTATCAGCAACACCATTATCATTATTATCATCCCCATCATCAACAGTATCCTATTTTATTGGATTCCGTTGGGCCCGTCTCCGGGTTGTCTCACCACCAACCCTCCCTGTAGAAGACAGTCCTAAGAGAATCGTCATCGTCATCAAACGATCGTATAACCAGTACCGTCATCATCAGAATCGCTATGATTATCAGCATTTGTACATAATGAGACACCTCATCATCACTTGCTTGGTCGATTTCGACACCAAGACAAAAGCGAAATTGCAATCGTCGCACCAACTTCCCTCTTTAGCATGCTCTGCATGATCGGACGGAGTCTGTTTGGACGTTAACATGGTTGGCACATGGATGCTCTGTGGGAACGGACGGAGTCTGTGTGGATGTTAACATGGTCGGCACATGGATGCTCTGTGGGAACGGACGGAGTCTGTGTGGACGATAACATGGTTGGCACATGGAGGCGCTGTGGGAACGGACGGAGTCTGTGTGGATGTTAACATTGTTGGCACATGGATGCTCTGTGGGAAGGGACGGAGTCTGTGTGGACGTTGACACGGTCGGCACATGGATGCTCTGTGGGAACGCACGGAGTCTGTGTGGAGGTTAACATGGTTGGCACATGGATGCTCTGTGGGAACGGACGGAGTCTGTGTGGACGTTAACATGGTTGGCACATGGATGCTCTGTGGGAACGGACGGTGTCTATGTGGACGCTAACATGGCTGGCACATGGATGCTCCGGGGAAACGGACGGAGTCCGTGTGGACGTGAACATGGTTGGCACATGGAGGCGCTGTGGGAACGGACGGAGTCTGCGTGGACGTTAACATGGTTGGCACATGGATGCACGGAGTCTGTGTGGACGTTAACATGGTTAGCACATGGATGCTCTGTGGGAGCTTCACCATCGCCGCACTACATTACGGAGGCGCTTTCGCGCGAAGGGCGCGCCGAGTTTGCGGCCTGAACGGCAGCAGGAGACGAAAAACACGGTGTTCTTTGCATGCTCGGTTCTGCGGCGCAACGTCCGGTCGGAGGGCTAAACTCTAAACCCTTAAACCCTCCTAAAACCCTGAGCTAGACCCGTAAACCCCTAAACCCTAGAACCAGGAACCCTTTTAGGCGCCTTTAGCCCCAGACCCTTGCAGATCTCGTTTAGAACCCTTATAGATGCCTTTATAGGAATCCTAGGAAGCTAGTTCTCTAAATCAGGGTCCCTTTTGGGGTCCCTTATATACGGGTGCCGTCCTGTTTTGTGGACCTAGGAAAGGGAGCCTAGTTTAGAGAACTACCCAAGGAGCATTCCCTGAACCCTTATAGATGCCTTCATATTAACCCTTATAAGAACCCTTTTAGGAACTCGAGACCCTAAAATCCCGTAAATCCTAAACCCTAACCCTAAACCCCAAACCCGGACCCCTAACTAAACCCGCAAACCCTAAAATCCCCCAAGCCCCCCAGGAAGCCCCCCCCCCGCTCCTCCAGCGCGTAGTCCAGCATCTCGGGCATGAGGGGACGTCGCTCCCAGAGATGTCGGTCCTACGGCTGTTGTTTCAGGGTTTAGGGTTTAGGGTTTAGGCTTTTTAAACCCCTTTTTCCACCTTATGCTCCTGGCGTCCGACAGAATCCGACCAGCAGAAGGGGAGCTGGCCACATTTGACCAACCTTTTCCAACTGCTGACCCTGACCAACAAAGCGCACGCCTCTCACTTGAAACCCGGCCCTAAACCCTAAACCCCTAAACCCCACTTGTCACCCTCCAACACCATCCTTGTTGCGGTCCCCAAGCATCTCGACAGTTCACATCCATAACCCCCTGCACTTTTTTTTTTGTTTGAGCGCCTTTTTCCGCCTTGCAGTTAAGGTCAGCAGAACCCACAGTTGCGGGAGGTGTCTTTAAGGTTTAGGGTTTAGGGTCCTACGGTTTAGGGATTAGGGTTCCTGCAAGGGTTCGTTTAAGGGTTCTAACAAGGCTTGGGGTTTAGGGTGTGGGGGTTTAGGGTTTAGGGTTTAGGGGGCTTCTTCAAGGGCTGTTCAAAGAAGTAGTATGCACAATACAGGGTCCTTCATAACTAGAAGAGGGTACCTCACAACCCTGGATTTCAAAAAAACAAAGTAACCCTGAACATCAAGCTTGAACCTGGAATCAAACCCTGAAACCCAAAAACCGTGAGTGCAAGTGCTAAACCTGCTGTACCGGTTTAATGTGTGCTGTCAAGCTTACTATAGACTTGCGCAGGACTTGTCTTTGCAGGGTTTCATCAGGTGTTGTGACCAGGTTTTACTCAGGCTCCAACAAAGCCTTCTTTATCGCTTGCGGTTCGCTTGTTCATCAGGGGTCTACATTGAAACCCTGAACCCTGCAGACCCTCAGCCCGAAATCGAATACAGAAGCCGGGATGAGTGGTAATACTAGTCCCCATGGCCTATAGTTCCTCGTTATGACTCATTGACATCCGCGTACGCCGCCTTCTCCCCCCCTTCTTAGTCGGTCCTGTGAGAAGCGGTCGTGGATAGCCTGCTTCCGCTCCTGTCGGGATTTAAAGTTTCAAGAACTCAACACTACTGCGCTCTGTGCATACGTATATTGTATACATACACATATACATCTACATCTACGTATACATGTACATGTACATATACATGTACATATACCTTTACACCGTCCAGTTCTTCATTTACATGCTCACCTTTTTCATGGATTTACTTATGTGTGTGCACGTACATAAATAGAGCGGGAGAGTGATACACACATATGCATGTACGCTTTCATACAAATATGCATATACTTTCTTTGCGACACACAGGCACACAGGCATATACTCTCTGCACACAAACAGCACACTCACACACAGACATACTCTCTGCACACAAACAGCACACTCACACACAGTAGTATCACCATGTAGGACATAAAAGCACCACAATGCAGGGATTTTCTGGGATGAACCTAAGCCCTAAACCCTTAAACCCTAAGCTTGAATGGAATGGAAAAATTAAGAGCTAAACGCTTACAAGGGTTGAGGATGTCGGACTTGGGGCTACAGGTCTACGGCTTTGGGCTCTTGCCGAGCCCTGTCTTTAGGGTTCAGGCGGCGCTGTGGGGCCTTAATAATTAGAATAGGGTTTTGGTACGCGTTGTACTACAAATATGATAACTTCAAAGTAGTATTGGTGATGATTAAGGCCCCTTATAGTAAGCCCGCGCGTAGAATCTCCTGGGGATCCACAGAGACCAACAACATCCCAACACTCAATCCCTCAACCCTCAACCGAACCACTGACCCTGAACCCTGAACTCCAAGCCCTCCGCCCTACCCTAAATACATAACTAAACACTTGTGGCAAGAAACCCCTTCGGCGACGAGGGTCCCCGAGCATTTTCGGTTTGAAGCAGGGCTTAGAGATTAGGATCCTCCAAAGGAACTTCTTCTAGCTAACACGTAAAACTGCCTTCGAAATGCCCTAAACCTTAAACCCAGACCCGAAATCCCTAACGACACATCCTAAATCTGACCCCTTTTTGGTAACCCTAAACCCTAAACCCTAAAAAACCCGGAACCCCTAAACCCTAAACCCGAAATCACAACACTAAACCCCCTGGGGACATGGGCCTTAGAAACGCCACTGCCGTTAACGAGGAGGCGGTACTGCTCGAGAAGCCTCGAGCTGATTTAGGGGTTTAGGGGTTTAGGGTTTAGGGCTTTGGACGGAGGATTTTGACTAGTAGCAGGGCCTGAAGGAACAGTGTTTCTTGTAAGGGGCTCTCCGAGGGATGCTGTAAGGGCATAGCATGGAGACATCAATGAATAGAACAGTGTTATAACAAACGGCCCTAAGGAACACGATTCGCTATTATTCAGGCTGCTGCATTGAACCCGCCGGGCTTTTGAAATGTTGCTGTTGAAGTTGTTTTTCTGATATCTACAAGGGTTCTACATGGGTTCTAGAAAGGACTCAATGAAGGGCCACTATAATTGATGAATGATATTATAGATGTCGTTGCTGTATTCTGACATCCTCTTGCAAGACGACACCTCGAGGCTTGGGGCCCTAAGTATGGAAGCCGGAATTCTGACTGTGACTAAGTCAGAGACTACACAATCCAGGTACACATACGTGGTAGGTAACCTGATGATTCCTGACTCCAAGAACCTACTGGCCTAGTGGCGTGTGCTGATGTGGGGTTAGATGAACTTTTCGCACAAAAAAATAACCCCTAGCCTGTTTAGGGCTTTAGAGCCTCAAGGGTTTCGGTTTAGTGTTTCTTAAACCCTAGCAACCCAAATCTAAATCCCTAAACCCGAAACCCAACACCTTCACCGCAGAATCCAAGTCTTCGAAGTTAGCTGCGGGCCCGGCTTCGCACTGCCGTTCACATAAGTCGTCCTTCAAAGCAAAGGGATCAGGGTTTAGGGTTTGGGGTTGCGGGTTTAGGGTGTAGGGTTTGGGGTTACAGTTTAAGGCTGAGGGTGTAGGAGATTTGGGTTTAGGGATTAGGGTTAGGGTTTAGACAGGGTTGGGCTGGAGCTTTCGATGCGAAACTTATAGTCGAGGACAAGCTTGTAGTTCAGGTGCGGAAGGGCTCCACGAGTCCCTTTCTCATGTGTCACCAGGCACCCTAAACCCTACACCGCAAACCCTAAACCCTAACTCAATGCCCTAAACAATTTCTATAATAAACCCTAAACCGTAAGCCCTACGGCCTAAACCCCAAACCCTAATCCCTAACCGCGAAATCCGAACCCTAAACCCTAAACCGCCTGCAGCCCATCAGCCGCCGAATGAAGACGTCGCAGAGCTGGCAGTCGAAGAGTCCCCTGAAAGCCCCAAAAGTGCAGCAGGTTTGAGTTAGACTTAATAGTAATATAATACACAATAATAATTATAATCAGAGTACTAACAATAATAGTGATAGAATGACCATAACAGCAATAGCAATACTACTACTAATAATACTTCTTATTCCTGAAATTTCAATTCTTACGGTTGATGGGAAAAATCCTGCATGACCCAAAATAAGGAATATACCGTAAGTACCATAGTCTAGGGTCCTTAAGGTCATGCAGGATTTTGTCCATCAACAGTACTACTCCTAATAATACTTCTTATTCCTGAAATTTCAATTGTTAGAAGTGACACTCCCAGGGACTCTACAGGGCCCTTACTTCGAGTCTAGAGCTGCAGGGCTCCAAAGGTAACCCTCGGCCCTCACTTCGAGTTTAGGGTCTAGGGTTTTAGGGTTCACTTTGAGGTTCATGGGTAGTTATAAGTCAGGTTATAATTAAGATAACTATAGTTATAACCTATATTAGCGGACTTATAACTCCACTTATAGCTACCCATGAACCTCCAAGTAGGCTCTACAGGCCCTTGTACTTCGAGTTTAGGGTTTAGGGCTTAGGGCTTTGGGTCCAGGGTATAGACCTTAGGCTCCAAGTTTCCTCATTTTTAGAATCCGAAGACGTAGTGAATCGTAAACCCTAAACCCTAAAAGCTTGTTACAGTATCATCTGGATGACAGGAAGCAGACACGAAAATTAAGGCCTGGGGCCCAGGTGCTCGGTAATAACCACTCTAAACATAATAAGACCTCGAGGGAATAGCATAGAATTGTTTCAAGCTTCCATGACTTCATGGGTGTAGGTAAGATAGACGGGGGACCTTAAGGATCTATACCCACCCAAGGCGGCATGCTGCTCAGGATGCATTTGGCAACCGTGTCGGGGTTCACTTTTGAGCTCGGGGCTTAGGTTTACAGTTTAAAACTTAGGGCTTAGGGCTTGGGGTTTCGCCTTCTAAAGCATCTTTCCAACGGCGTGGCATCAGCAGGATCTCATCACAAGGGGCAAGAGGGATCGAAGCCTCCCTGGCGCTTCTCAACTTTTGGTGCCTCCATCCATTGCGGCTAAGACTCGGTGGTGATTCCACTCCCAAATTCTCCCTCAGCTCCAAACCCCATACAAGCAAGCGTTGGATGTGATTTGCTTCGAAGCAACAAGCAGCCATGTGCTCATCAGAACGCACAGCAGACGCGCAGTCACCACGCTGCTACCACAAAAGTCCTGATGAATTGAACTAGAATCACAGCCATAGACTTGGGATCTAGGGGTGAGGATTTAGGGTCGAGAACTTCTTTCCATTCCCTGACAAACCTGGACCGCCCCCAAGCCTCTGGAAGACATATCCTCTAAAGCAACAACAATATAGTAGGGCAGATAGGCTTGACGGTATATTCACAGATAGGGCTTGACGGTATATTCATAGAGATATACTAAGGAGCCTCAGGAATAACAACATCTTACTAGTCATTCAGACCCCCATCGTAGCACACTTCAAAGCGGTACTATGCATTCCTGAACCGTCAGACCTCGTTCGCCCTGGAACACAGTTCGCGTTTAGGGTTATAGTAGTAGCCAGAAAGTTGGAACATCATTATCCTCATGCCCTTAAGGTAAACTATAAGGGATCCTAGCACTAATCCTCCTAAAACCATGTTCCAACTTTCTGGCTTCTACTATAGTACTGGAGCCAGAACATAGGGCCCATAGGGCCGAGGATTCTGTACATGTCTCCCAGAATACCCCGAAACGCCAAAGCCCAAAATCCAACACCCCACACGTGAAGCCGTAAACTGTAAACACCCGAAGCCTGCCACACCGAAGACCCCTACTAAACCAATACCGGCTTAGGGTTTAGGGTTTAGGGTTTAGGGTCTTGTAACAAAAACCCTGGGAGAAACCCACTCCTGAACCCCAAATCATAGACCCTCAAGGGGAACCCTTACAGGACCCTCTTAAACAATAAACCCCCGTAAAGGGACCCCGGGCTTGCCTGGGCTGGACGCCAAACTGATGCCAGAGCGCATCGGTGTCCTGTCCTCAGTTTCTACTTAAACTGGCAATCGAGGGTCTGCAGAAAAACCCTAAACCCTAAACCCTAAACCCAAGCCTGAAACCCTCAACCCTAAACCCAAGCCTGACACCCCGAAACCCAAAGGAATCAACCCTACAACCCAAACCCGAAACCTCGAACCCAGGGTTTAGGGTTCAGGGCTTGGGCTTTCGAGCCCTCAGTTATCTAGCGTCTCTAGTCGGTTTAAACCTTAGGTTTTAGGTGTTTAGGGTTTAGGGCTTGCTCAGTTAGCGTCTCTAGTCGGTTTAAACCTTAGGTTTTAGGGGTTTAGGGTTCAGGGCTTGGGGTTTCGAGCCCTCAGATAGCGCTCTAGTCGGTTTAAACCTTAGGTTTTAGGGGTTTAGGGTTTAGGGCTTGGGGTTTCGAGCCCTCAGTTAGCGTCTCTAGTCGGTTTAAACCTTAGGTTTTAGGGGTTTAGGGTTTAGGGCTTGGGGTTTCGAGCCCTCAGTTAGCATCTCTAGTCGGTTTAAACCTTAGGTTTCAGGGGTTTAGGGCTTGGGGTTTCGAGCCCTCAATTAGCGTTCCTAGTCGGTTTAAGCCTTAGGTTGTAGGGGTTTAGGGTTTAGGGCTTGGGGTTTCGAGCCCTCAGTTAGCGTCTCTAGTCGGTTTAAACCTTAGGTTTTAGGGGTTTAGGGTTTAGGGTTTAGGGATGCGATCCCAGTATAGTACCCCTTGCGACAACCTTGGGCCCCTCAACTGTCTGCCTCGGGTTTCAGACCTCCTGGCTGAGGCACTATCCTTGTTTAATTCCTACACCATCCTGTCATCTATTCTTTAGCTTATCTGGATTAATTTGACCCTTTCCATGCTGTTGGTTCCGGCCCTACCATTACATTTGATTCCTATTCAGTTCCTATTTGNGTTTAATTCCTACACCATCCTGTCATCTATTCTTTAGCTTATCTGGATTAATTTGACCCTTTCCATGCTGTTGGTTCCGGCCCTACCATTACATTTGATTCCTATTCAGTTCCTATTTGGGCTATTTATCAGATTACATTTTATTTTAATAGGGAACAAATGCAGGATTCATCATTTAATTTCTGGGTTTATTCGTGTTCCTTTTGTTTATCTTCTTTCATTTAGGCTTCTTTCATGTAGGTTTATATCTTACACTTAATATTCTTTCCTTAGGTTTATTTTGTGCTTTGTTTAATTGAATGAAGAACACAATGAATGAGGAACGAGGGAAGCGTGGTTCGTTTCATTCAATTAAAACAAAACACAAACAAACCACCATTCTGACCATCCACTTCCATGCTTTGGGTTCTTTTCAATAGGAATCATCTGGACCATTCACTTAATTTCCTGGTTTCTTACGGCTCACTCCATGAATTACAGCTTTTGGGATCGTGTCGCATGGCCTGGATTCCTTCATCATGTAGAAAGACTCTCTCCAACTCTTGATTCCGTTCCATTACATTTTATTTTTATTAGGAACAACATGAGCACTTGGCCGTTCTTCAATTCTCACATCCAATCTTTTCCTTGGGCTTATTTCCATCCCATTGAAGAACACCAAAGGACTCCAGGCCATTCAGTTCTATNTTTTATTAGGAACAACATGAGCACTTGGCCGTTCTTCAATTCTCACATCCAATCTTTTCCTTGGGCTTATTTCCATCCCATTGAAGAACACCAAAGGACTCCAGGCCATTCAGTTCTATTCTTACAGTTACACCTAATTTTTACAGGATTTAATCTTACATTTAGGCTTTTTACCTTCTGGCCATCTATTTTCTGGTCATTATATTTACTGTTGGTCTTTTATTTATTATCTGGTTCATTTCTCTGTTATCTTTGATCTAATTTCTGGTATATCTTGTTGTGTTCTCTTTTCTCTTCTCTTGTTTCAATTTAATTACAATGGAAGGAAGAATGAGTGGAAGCGTGAATTAAATTGAAAGAGAAGAGAAACAGAACACAAATTATTACAGGAATCTTCTTAATTGGCTTTTCCTGAATCCACTTCTCTTTCATTTTAA
This sequence comes from Symbiodinium sp. clade A Y106, assembly GCA_003297005.1. NCBI lineage: Eukaryota > Dinophyceae > Suessiales > Symbiodiniaceae > Symbiodinium > Symbiodinium sp. clade A. The sequence goes on from BGNK01002004.1 coordinate 21,780, forward strand.
TTACAATGAAACAAAACAATGAAATGAAGTGTAAGCGTGAATTAAACGAGAGAAAGAAAGAAGAACAAAGCACAAACCCTTGATTGGCTGTAGGTGGTTCTTTTCCCTGTTGTTTCTTTGTTTTGGTTTGTTTCATTTTCATTAAATTACAAGTGAAATGAAAGAAGTGGAATGGAACGCGTGAATTTAATGAAAAGAAACACAAACCAAAGAACAAAGACAACAGAGGAACGAACCACTCTTTATGCTGTAGAACAAAAAGCGCAAAGAAATGAAATCATGCTTCCGTTCCACTTCTTTACACTTCATTATATTTCATTCCTTTGGGCTTTTACCTACAGCATATTGTGAGTGGTTTGTTCCTTATAGGCTTAATTTGACCACCTAATCTTCTTACATTTGGATTATATTTGTACTTTTGGACATCTTTTTATTTATTTTAGGCATTTTATCTGATTCATATTGTTGTTCCTTATTTTCCTTTCTCTTCTTTTCATTCAGTTATAATGTAATGGAATGGAAGCATGAACTGAATGAAAAGAGAGAAAGAAAACAAAGGAACGAACCATGAATGAGCGTGTTGTTTTATTTTAATTTAATTCACGCACTTGTTCCACTTCATTTGTAATTAAATTAAAATCAACACAAAACAAACACGCCATTCATTCCTTGTCTGTTGAGTTAGGTGAAAAGGAAAGAAAAAGAAATGAAAAGAACAAAGAGGTAATGCAGTGGAACGAAAGCACGCTCTTGTTCTTTTCTCTTTCTTTTTGTTCCTTTTCAACTAATTCTGCTGTTGGTCGTGGCTTCTTGGGTTCTTTGTCTTTCTTTTCTTTTGCTTCATTCTCGCTTCCACTTCTCTTTCTTTCCGTTCCATTGAAATGAAGCAAAAAGAAAAGAACACAATAACCCAACCTCTGTTTCCAAGTCTTATTTCCTGTGCTTTTCCTTTGTGTTTCGCTCCTTTTCAATGGACTGAGTGAAAGAAGAGAATGAGGGAAGCGAGAAAGGAGCGAAAAACAAAGAACAAAAGCACAGAAAATAACCCACTTCTCTTCCTTGTTCTTCTTGTGCTGTGTGAAGAGAGCACGCATTACATTATATTCCACTTGTCTCTCTTCACTTACAGCACAAAGAAGAACAAGGCGAGAAGTGACCGAAAAGAACCCAAATTAAAGAGAAATGAACAAAGGTAAGTGGAAAGAAGTGAAGTGCACGCTTTGTTCATTTCACTTTTATTTTGGCTCTTTTCACGACTCACGAACAGGAGTGACAGTGAGGAAGAGGTGTACGAAAGGAAGAACAAAGTGAAAGTGAAACGGTAATGATAATTAAGTGAAGCACGCGTTTCACTTTCCTTTGTTCGTTTCTTTCGTCCTCTTTGTGCTGTTGAATTTAGTTGAAAAGAAAGAAGCGTGCTTTCACTTCATTTCATTACCTTCTTTCTTTTTCAATTAAACACAACAGTGACAAAGGACGAGTGTTATCTGGATAGGTGGATGGTGTTGTGTTGAATTAAATGAAAAGAAAACAAGCGGAGCGAGAGAGAAGCGCGTGTTTCTTTCATTTAATAACAACACAGACGAAAGACCCACGAGATGGTTGTGTGTTTTGTGCTTTTGTTTCATTAAATTAAAAGGCGTGCCTTCATTCGTCCCTCTTTCGTTACCCTTTTAATTTAAATGAAACAAGCACAAAGAACACAACCCCATGAAGCGAGAGTCAGTCAACAGGAGGATTTCTTAATGGTTTTAGGTTCGTTCGTTGTTTCGTGGTTTGTTTCCTTTTCATTCAATTAAAACAAGTAAACGAAGAGAACGCGTGTTTAATTTGAATGAAAAGCACGAAACAAAACAGAAACAAATGAACGAAGTGCGAGCGGTTGGCCTTTTCCTTTTGCTTCAGTTGAATTCGTGCTTCACTTCATGCTTCCGTTCCATTACAATTCAACTAAAGCAAATGGAAAAGAGAAACCGCTCATTCTTCACCACACAACTAGGAGAAGATAAGAAAGGAAAGTGGTGAATTGTGTTCTTTTCATTTAATTACAAGCGTAACGAAAGGAGAGAGAAAAGCGCGTGAATTAAATGAAAAGAGCACACAATTCACTCACTTCTATTCTTCTCCTTCTTTTCCCTTCCCTTTCTTCTCGCTCTTTGTTCCATTCCTTTTCACTTCTTTTCAACAGAATGGAACAAAGGGAGAAGAAAGAAGAGAGAGAAAAGAGGAATGAATAAACTGAGGAAATCTTATTGTGCTTTTTGTTCAATTAAAATTAAGGCGCGCATTCATTTCATTTCTTTGCCCTTTATTTTAATTAGAACAAAGCACAAGAGATTTCTACTGGAAAAATCCTCAATCATAAGCTGTGTCCTTGGTTTGTTCCGTTTAATTTGGTTCTTTGTTCCCTTGTCATTAAATTCATGCTTTCTTTTCACTTCATTCCATTCCATTATAATTTAATGACAAGGTGAACAAGAGAACGAAATTAACCGTGAACAAAGGGAAAACAAACCATAGATTATGAAGAGAGTTCTGTGTTGATTTTAAATTAAAGGGAACAAAAACAAACGGAAATGAAAGAGAAGTGCGTGTTTTGTTCCCTTTTAATTTAAACACAACACAGAAGGAACGGAATGAGCGCGTTTTTCTTTCTTTCATTTCGCTTCACGCTTTCACTCGTTCCTCATTCCATTGTAAGCGAAATGAAGAAAGAAACACGCTCATTCAGTTCCCACCTCTCTCCTGTTGACTGTTGGTGGTGGTTCTTTGTTCCGTGCTTCTTTGTTAATTTGGCCTAATTGTAAGGTTAGTGAAGTGACGCACGAATTAGGCCAAATGAAACAAAGAAGAAAGGAACAAGAACCGAATGAAGAATGAAAACAAAAGAGCAAAAGAAGAAGAAAGCGTGCTTCACTGACCAACCATTACCTTTCTTCATTCTTTTGTGCTTTTGCTTTCTTTTCTTCATTCATCCTCACTATCCACCTCATTTCCAGAGATTCGTGTGTGCTTTCTTCCTTCTTCACATTTGGCTTAATTCGTCCCTCATTTCATTACAATTAAGCCAAATGAGAAGAGAAGAAAGAACACACACCTTAATTTCCTTCCCTTCTTTGTCTCTTTTGATTCAATTGAATGCGCGTTTCCAGTTCCTTTCATTGCCATTCAATTGAAACAAAAGGAAAAGGAAGGAAATGAAGGTGATGTAGTTGTGTCTTTTCTTTTCCCTTTTTTCTTTGGTCTTTTTCAATAAAGTGGAACGGAAGCGAGAAAAGACCAAAGGAAAAAGACGAAAAGAAAATAACACAACACAATGAAGAGAGAAGAAAGAACGAAGTGAATGAAAAGAACAAAGCACGCGTCACTTTTTTACCCTTGTCTTTGTTCTTTTTGTTCACTTCATTCTTCTCTTCATATCTTCTCCTAGTTGTGTGTTGTTCTTGTTTCTTTTGCTCACTTGATTCACGCACTTCATTTGTAATCAAGTGAACAAAAAGAACAAGAACAAAGACACAACCATTAGACTGATACCCCTAGAGAATAACAGTTGATATAGGACAGAGGTTGAGATCTGAGACTTGGATATGATGACTGTCCCTGTTATGAGATTGGTGGTTTTGTTCCTTTCTCTTCATTCAACTACACACAAAGGTAAGGATAACGCACGCTTTGTTTTGTTGAATGAAAGAGAAAGACACAAAACACTCCTCACATAGGCTGTTGAACTGAAAGAAAGAGAAGTGAAATGAAGAGAAAAGCGTGCGTCACTTCTTTTCCCTTACCTTTTCTCTTCTATTCACTTCGTTCTTTCTTTCTTCCCACAGCCTATGATTGATGATTCCCTGGTGATGAGGGTTGGTTTGTGTAGTGTGTTGTGTTCCGTTCGGTTGTAATGGAATGGAATGAAGCACGAACCGAACGGAACACACCACACGGCACAACCCAAACCCGGAACTCGTGTGCCAGGTGCAAAAGAGCCAATTTAAAATAAAGAAAAGAAAAGAGCGTGCGTTCATTCTTCACTTACCTCTTTTCGTTTCTTTAGTTTAAATTGAGTCTTTTGCCTTCTTTCCCTTTGCCTTTTATTCTGTTTCAATTAAATTACAATGGTAATAAAGTTAAGCGTGAATTTAATTGAAACGAACCAAAAGGCAAAGCGAAAGAACCTGTTGGCTGTTCCTGGTGCGGTTGGCCTTTACTTTTTCTCTTTCCACTTTGTTCAATTCATGCTTCACTTTATTTCCATTATAATTGAACAAAGGAAGAAAGGAAAAGTAAAGGTTAACCGCTCACAGTCTCTTATATCAGGTGACTCTAGGATCATCAAGGGGTGGTTCTTCCGTCTGGCACTGTCATCATCTCCAAGTCTTATCTCCTACTCACGGTTAACTGTCACTCCTATCACGGGGACATCTCATATCAGGGGTAGTCATTCAAGGGTCACTCCTGGAGACAGAGGTTAGGATATGGTAGGTGTGTTGTAATGAAGTGAAAGGTGAAAGGGTAAGGAATGAATGACGCACGCCTTTCCCTTTCTCTTCATTCCACTCACCTGATAACCGTGAGATTGGTTGAATGAAGAGAACAAGAAGTGACACGAAGAACAAAGAGCGCGCACTTCATTTGCCTCTTTTTCATCGTGTTCTTCTTGTTTATCTTCATTCCCTTCATCCACCTCCAGCCGCCAGTCAAATCTCGCTTACTAGGAAATCCTCATAATGGTTCTTGTTTCGTTTCCTTTCCTTTTAATTTAATTCAATTACAAGCGAATGAAAAGGAATGGAATGCGTGAATTGAATTAAAATAAAGGAAAGCAAAGGAAACAAGAAGTGTGTTGTGTTGTTCTGTTTTCTTTCATTAAATTAAGCCACGCGATCTCTTCCTGTCACTTGTGCTGAATTTAAATGAAAAGAGAACAGAACAAAGACAACACAAGAACTCGTTTGTAAGGTTTGGAAGGAATGTTGTGTGGTGTGGTTGGTTCTCTTCATTCATTGTAAACGAACCAACACACAACACACACCATTCATTCCTCCATCTCCAGGAAATCATCAATCATAGGCTGTGGAACAAGAGTGAGAGAGATGAATGGTTTTGTGTTTCTCTTTCTTTCATTCCCCTTTCATTCACGCTTACGTTCATTCTTCACTTCATTGTAATGAAAGGGGAAGAAAGAAAGGAACCACATGAACCATTCACCAATCTCGTTACCAAGGGTGTCCTCTTCATGGGTTGGTCTTTGTTCATGTTGAGTTTAATTGAAATGAAAAGGAATACAAGTGAGAAGCGAACGCGTGATTCCTTTTCTTTCAATAAAAACGAAACAGAACAAACCCATGATGTAGGTGCCGCCAGTCGTGGATGTGTGGTGTGTTGTTCATTTGTTTACTTTGGCTCATTTCATGCTTCACTTAATTACCATTATAAATGAGCCAAAAGAGAACAAAGGAACACCACATCACACCCCAGATTAGACTGTCCCTTATATGAGGTTGATAACTACCCCTAGAATACCCCAGAATGACACCTCAGATGGAGATTAGACTAGGAGATGAACGGTTAGACTTAGTGAATGGTTGGTTTCTGTTCTTCTTTTCCTTTCTTTGCGGTTCGTTTACAATGGAACGAAGTGAAAGCGTGAAACGAATAGAAAGAGAAAAGAACAAACCAACCAACCGCATGAAACGTGTGCTTTTGTGTGTTCCGTTTAATTCACGCATTTCTTTACACTTCATTTGTAATTAAACGGAACAACACAAGTAAAACACACGGTTCATTCTCTGTGTCATGTGGTGAGTTCTCGTTTGCCAGGTTTGTTCGTTCATTCCGTGTTCTTTTCGTTCATTTCTCGCTTCATTCCATTACATTTCATTGCATTGAAAATGAACGAAAAGGGAACACAAACGCAACGGAATGAACTGGAACAAAGGTAAAGGTGAGAAAGGAACAGAGAATTACAATGGAATGATGAACTGAATTCGGCCATTTCCTCACTTATAATGTGGTTTTTCTATCTCTCCAACATTAGAAATCCTACAACCAAGATTAAATTGTGAGAAGATTTTGTAACTATAAAAATAGCATTTGGATTATATCTCCAGGAAATGAGAAAAGAATACCAATTAAAAATAAAGTCAAAATCTTATGTTTCTTCATATTAAATCTTGGTATTTTTCCATCTTAATTTTAACATGAACAAAGCTGTCAAAATCATTTGGCTTAATTATTCTTGGAATCTTATGAAGAGAAAAGACCATTAATAATTTAGCTTATTTTCACCTTTAGAAATAAGAAACCAAATCCTGTTTAATTTCTAATAGAATGAAAATGAAAGAATATGAAGAACAGAAAATGGTTCTTTTAATTTAATTTAATTCATTCTTCATTTCCTTTCCTTTTAATGTGAGGAAAAGATACGAAATAAGAGTGAAATTCATCAAAATCCTTTGTCTTTCTTTAAACTCAACAGCATGGAAGGGAAAAGAACTAGGATATTATTATTTACTTCTTTTTAATTGAATTTTCGTGATTCCGTTTCATTTAATTCAATAACTTACAACTAAATCTGATATCTTATGGTCATCTTTTACTTGGTGAAGAGAACACAGGATAAAGAGTTCACTTCGTTCCTTTCCCTTTTAATCACGAAAAAAGCCAATTAAAATGGAATGGAAGCAAATGGAATCACCTGGAGAATGACCCAAAAGGTGTAATCATAGAATCCAAGGTGTAAGAAAGGAACCAAATACAAAGATTATTGAGATTTTAACATTAAAACCAAGCACTAAGAATATAATGTGCTACAACAGAATATGAAGAGAAAGGAAGAAGAATAGAAGTGTAAAATAATGTAATCACTTGGATCTCTTCATCAGGAAATAGACCAAGAATGAGAGGTGTAAGAAGGGAACCAAATAGTAATTCCTAACATTAATAAATAGCTGGATAATAAGCCAAATAGAAAGGATCCCAACAGCATGAGGTGGTAAGAAGAGAACCAATAGATGTCCAGAAATGAAAAGATAAAGGACACAAAATATTATTATTAAAATGCCAATCCTAAATTTGAGAAATAATTTAATGGCAAAGGACAAGGAAACAAAGGTGTGATTGTAAATGAGATTTCCTCACAATGATGTAGATGTAGATTATAAGAAATGTAAAGAAGGAACTCACAATAAGATTCCTGAAATGAATAAAAGAAGAACACCAACAGTAAAGATGAAAGATAAACATAAGGAACAAACCATGAATAACCAAGATGTAGAATGAGATGTAAAAGTTAAATTAAAGCACCCAAATGTGAGAAATGGAATGGGTGGATGAATAAAAGGAACAACCCAATAACCCAGGAACCTCTTTATGCTGTAGATAAGCCTAAAGTAAAGATAAAGGTGAGAAGATAACTGAACCAAATACCAAGAAGGAACGGTGGAATGCCAGGAAGAGGAAGCACAGAATGGTCCAGATGATTGGAATGGCCTTGTGAATAAAGGGTCAAAATACGCCTAAAATATACCATTAATACGAATCCTGGAAATGAGGTGGATATTAGGTGTAAAATATACCAAAGAAAAGAGATGCCAGGAAAGAACTGAAAGTAGGTAATAATTATTAACAGTTAAAATCTCCACTAATAATAAACTATAGACAAAGGATAATTCCTGGATGCTGCGGTTAGACGGTGGTGGAATGACTGTAGTGGAAAGAAGGAATGCCAGGTTGGTTCGCTTGTAATCAAAGGTCAACAGCCCATCCCAGTCATTCCTTGTCTGTTACATTTTAATTCTCTGGTTCCCTTTATTTTAATTGGAACTTTTTCACCTTTATGATTGGTTCATATTCAGGTTCCTTTGGCTTCTTCTCACATTACACCGAACCCACATCATCGTCTGATTCCCGTTCCTATTTCACCTTGTAAACCTAATATTCTATTCCATTACATTTGATTACAAACGAGAACTTGTTTTACCTTTAGGACATATATTTTGGGTCCTTTATTGTTTATCTTCTTATTAAGTGAATTTCCTTTCATTTGGATTATTTGTTTCGTTTAATATTTTATTTTTGCTTATCTTTATCTTCTTTCAGTTTATATTTTGTTTCTCTTTCTTTTAAACACATTATAAAAGCATTATTTTGTAATTAAATTATTAACTTGTGCATTATTATTTTTCATTATTTTATTTCGTTTGTCTTTCAATTACATCTTTATTTCCTTCCCCTTCCATCATCATATTGTGTTCTGTTCATTCTAATTCACTTCTCTATCTTGACTTCTATTCACTGTAACATTACATTACACCTCAGTTCTTGGTTGGTATTGTTGGGTGTTTATTATTCATCATTTACACCTATATTTTGACTCAATTCCAATGCCATTCTATTATAGTTGGCAAAAAGCATATTATTAATGGTTATTGGGATTTCCTCACCATGGAATCTTCTCAAGAATTATTATTAAGATTTAGTTCATATTTAGGCTTAGTTATCTTCTGGACCTTTATTGTTCTTTGCTCTTATTATAATATCTTGTTACCAGAGATTAGTTCATTTCTAGGGAATTAGCTTATTTTCCTGGTACACCTTTATATTTCTTGGTATTTTACTTCTTTCTATCTGTTGGCTATTTTCCAGCTACATTTTATTATTATTGGATTCTTCTTACCTTTACATTTATATTTTATGAGGAAATCTTATTTTCCATCATATAATTCTTGGTTTGTTTGATTCAAAAGACCATTAATAATTATCTATCTTCTGGCTCTATTCTTTGGTTGGTCTTTTATCTTTGCTCTCTTGTTACATTTTATTTTTATTAGAACATTATTATCCTTTGGTCTTTTAATAATAATATTTTGCCTTTTGGTATATCTTATCTGGTGCTGGGATTGGTTCGTGGATCCTATATTCACCTTGTTCATTCCTCACAAATGCTTCTATCTCTCATGGCTTTGTGTTCTTTTCGTTCGTCCATTCATCTCTCCTTCCTCACCATTACATTTATTAGGTGAATCATATTGTGAGGAGAGTTCTTTAATGGCATATTATTAATAGCATGCTTTCTTCATAGTTTATCTGATGCCCTTTATTTAATTGTCATTCCACCGTTCCTTCTTCCATACAGTTACATCTTTATTTCCTTGGGCTTTTACCATTGAATTACATTTCCTTCCTTTTGGTGAATTATTTGTAATGTAATGAATGAAATGAAAGAGAGACAAATGTAATGAAATGAAGTGCGTGCTCTTTTCCTTTCATTCATCATTTCATTTTTAGGCATATTTTTACCTTTATATTTTATTACTAGGATTCTATTATATCTTTAGGCTTATTTTTCATCTTTATGGGATTGTTTATCTTCTCTGGAACATCTTGGAAGTGGAAATCATGCTGTAATTTTAGGTCTTTTTCCTGATTCATATTGTTGGCTATTTTCCAATGCATTTCTTAGGAATTAAGTGGAATGGAATGAAAGGCACCAGATAAACCACTCATTGTTGTGTCTTGTTCCTTTTGTTTTCTTCTCCATTCCATTGCTTTTCTCTTTTAATTCAATTAAATACAAATGAAAGGAACTGGAGTGCGTGATTTAATTGAATCAAAAGAAGAAAAGAGAAATGGAACAGGAGAAGAAGGAAGGGAATTGTCTTATTTGGTCTATTTCACTGTAATTTTTCTATTTCCTTTTATATTTGTTCTAACCGTTCACTCTTCATTACATTAAATTACAATGGAACTGAATGAATGAAGTGTAAGCGTGAATTTAATGGAATGAAAACAAGTGAACGGTTAGACCAAAATATAAAATGGAATTGTGTTCTTTATTCGTTTAATTCGCGCTCTCTTCTTTCGCTTCTAATTAAATGAATAAAGGACACAGCTCATTCATCATTCTTCTTATCAGGATATGAAAAAGAGAGAAAAAGGCAAATGAAATGAAAAGAAGGTAATGGAATGGAATGGAAGCACGCTTCTTTTCCTTTCATTTTGTCCTTTTTCACCTTTTTCCCCTCTCGTGACTTGAGTGTGTGGTGTGTTTCTTTGTTGTGCTTCTTTTAATTAAATTAAGCACAATGGTAATCAAGTGAAGCGTGGCTTAATTTAAGTGAAAAGAAAGCACAACAAAACAACACACCCAACATACGAACGCGTGCTTCTCTCACTCCGTTCTTTCATTACCGTTCGCATGTTGAGTGAAAGAAGAGAAGGAAACAAAAAGAACGTAATGAATGAACAATGAGTGAGAGAAGAGAGCGTTCATTCCTTGTTCCTTTCTTCTTTGTTCCTTTTGTTTTCAATTAAATTACAATGGAATGAAATGTAAGCGTGAANCAAAAAGAACGTAATGAATGAACAATGAGTGAGAGAAGAGAGCGTTCATTCCTTGTTCCTTTCTTCTTTGTTCCTTTTGTTTTCAATTAAATTACAATGGAATGAAATGTAAGCGTGAATTTAATTGAAAAACAAAAGAGAACAAAGACAAAGGAACGTAATGTGTGTTTTATTTGTTTCTTTTGTTTTGGCTCTTTTCGTGCTTCCGTTCGCTTCTCTCTCTCACATTACAAAAGAGCAAAACAAAAGGAAACAAAACACACATTACACCATTCATCTCTCTCACTTGTTTCTTTTCCTTTCATTTCAATTTAATTACAATGAAGTAGAACGGAAGCGTGAATTAAATTGAAATGAAACGAAAAGAACGTGAGAGAGGAATGAAAGGGGAACAAAAGAAGAAAGTGAAACACAAAGCGCGCATTCTTTGCCTTTGTTTTCCCTTTGTGTTTTGTTCTCATTTCATTACATTCATCTTGTTTACTGGTGTTGTGTCCTTCTTGTTTCTCTTCTCTTATTTGGCTCACTTATAATGGTAATTAAGTGAAGCATGAAGTGAGCCAAGTGAGAAGAAGAAAGAAGAAGCACACAATTCCANGTTTACTGGTGTTGTGTCCTTCTTGTTTCTCTTCTCTTATTTGGCTCACTTATAATGGTAATTAAGTGAAGCATGAAGTGAGCCAAGTGAGAAGAAGAAAGAAGAAGCACACAATTCCAACAGGTTCCAAGATATGAAAAAGAGACCAAAAGAATACAAATGAAACAAACAGAGCGTGCGTTTCACTTACCTCTGTGTTCCATTTGGTTCTTTTGGGTCTTTTTCCACCACTCCTCTTTGTTCCTTTNAAGATATGAAAAAGAGACCAAAAGAATACAAATGAAACAAACAGAGCGTGCGTTTCACTTACCTCTGTGTTCCATTTGGTTCTTTTGGGTCTTTTTCCACCACTCCTCTTTGTTCCTTTCTTCCTTTCCACCAATTACAATGGAATGAAATGAAGCGTGAATTGGTGGAAAGGAGAAAGAAACAAAGAACGTGGTGTTTTCCTTTGTGCTTTGTGTTTCTCTTTCGCTTCACATGATTTCGTGCTTTCATTACAAATCATTGAAGCGAAAGGAACACAAAGGACAAAGAAACAAGACTGACAGGTGGGATGGATTCCAGGATTTAACAGATAACCGTCTATAACCAAGAATTATTGACCATTGACTGCCAAGGAACAAATCATCCAAGAAGCATTCTATCTCTCATGGTTGTTTCCTTGTGTTGTTTTAAATGAAAAGAAGACAATGGAAAGCGTGCTTCTTTCATTTAAACACAACACAAAGAAACACCCATGCCTGGCGGTGAGATTAGAAGAAGGATGTGAGGAAAGGGGAATGTTGGACGTACCTTGACTGGCGGTTGAACTCAGAGAATGATTCGCGAGTACACGGTCAACCTTGTTCCTGATTCCATTGAAAAGATCCACAAGTCATGTGATTCACGATCTGGGTCTGATTCCTTTTCCTTCCCTTTGCTTTAATTCAATTAAATTACAAGGGGAAAGAAGGACGCGTGAATTTAATTGAATTAAAGACAAAGGAAAAGGAATGAAGAAAGATAAGTGTAGTGTAAAGAAAGAACTGAATGAAAGAAAAGAAGAGAACTGAAGTGAAAGAATGAACAGAGGTAATGGTAAGGGAATGAAGCACGCTCTGTTCTCTTCGTTTCACTTCATTTCTTCTTCTTCCTTTCATTCNGAACTGAATGAAAGAAAAGAAGAGAACTGAAGTGAAAGAATGAACAGAGGTAATGGTAAGGGAATGAAGCACGCTCTGTTCTCTTCGTTTCACTTCATTTCTTCTTCTTCCTTTCATTCCCTTCTTCTTTCTTTTGCTTTAAATTAAACACACCAAGGACAAAGAGAAAGAGAATTGTGTTTAATTTAAAGACAAAAGAAATGAAGAAGGAACACACCACGTTCTTTGTTTCTTTTATTCGGCTAGTTTCGTGCTTCCTTCATCTCTTCAGTCCATTACAAACTAGCCGAATATTTCCTTGTTTCTCCTCACCACAATGTGTGCTCTTTGTTTCTCTTTGTTCTTATTGGCTTATTTGTAATGGTATGAGAGTGAAGCACGAAATAAGCCAAGTGAACAAAGAAGAAACAAAGCACACACAGTTCCTGGTTCTGTTTCTCTTTCCTCTTTGGCTTTGTTCATTTCGTGCTTCACTTGCGTTCCATTACAAATGAACAAAGCCAAAGGGAAAGAAGAATGAAGAACCAGAAAAGACTTGAAATGTAGTGTAATGGAATGAAGAAAGAACAAAGTAAGAGTGAAGAAAGACAAATGGTGAGAAGTCAATGCGTGCTTTCTTCACTCGTTTCTTTGCTCTTTTCTTCACACCATTCCCGTTGTGATGTGAGAAAGAGAAGTGAAAGGAAGAAAGTGAAGAGAGCGTGCACTTCATTTACCTCTCTTCATTCTTCCTTTCCTTCCTTTCCTCACAACACAACACCTTGGAATCGCATGCCAGGTACAGACTCATGATGTAGGTTCTCTAGTCAAAGGTCTCAGGTGTAATGGTGTGGTTCTTCTTTTCCTCTTTTCCATTCAGCTTAATTGTAATGCATTGGAAAGAAAGCACGAATTAAGCTGAATGAAAAGAAGGAAAAAGCGAACCACAGATCTCGGCCAGTCAAGGGTGGTGAAGGGTGAATGAAGGGTGAAGAAAGAAGAAAGCGTGCACTTCATTTACCTTTCTTCATTCTTCACGCTTCATTCATCAGTCATCGGCCAATCAAGGGTCAACCTCTGTCTCTAGGAGTCAACTGTCAATCTGGGGTAGTCATTCCACCTCATACTAGAATCCACCAATCTCAGGGTATCTTCTGGGGTGTGTCTCTTTCTCTTCTTTCTTTTCGTTTAATTACAAGTGAGTGAAGGATGAACGAATGCGTGAATTAAACGAAAGAAAGAAAGAGAAAGACCACACACTAAACACCACGTTCTTTTCTTCTTCGCTTCTATTCAATTCACGCACTCATATCTTCACTTGTAATTGAATAGAAAGCGAAGTGAGAAAAGAGGAGTGAGAAGTGAATGGTGTTGAATTAAATGAAAAGTGGTAAGTGATGAAAGAATGCACGCTCTTTTCATTTAAACACAACACCATTCCTCTCATTCTTTGTTCCTTTTCTTTTAATTGAATTAAACACGCATTCNGTGTTGAATTAAATGAAAAGTGGTAAGTGATGAAAGAATGCACGCTCTTTTCATTTAAACACAACACCATTCCTCTCATTCTTTGTTCCTTTTCTTTTAATTGAATTAAACACGCATTCGTTCCTCGTTTGTTTTAATTCAATTAAAGCAAAAGAACAGGAACAAAGAAGGGAAGGAAATGGTCAGTTGTTTATTGTTGTTCATTTCTTGTTGTTCTTTATTTTAATTAATTTCACGCACTTCACTCGTTCCGTTTGTAAATTAATTAAAAATAAAGACAACATTAAAGAGAACAACAATAAAGAACCAGGTACAAATAAAAATTAAACTAAATGAAAGATAAAAGAACCCAGAAAGAAGATAAGAAAAAGAAGTAAAATACCAAGAATTAGATGAAAGAAATGTAATGCTGTAAGAAAAAAGAAAAGACAACTATAAAGTGAATCATTAATTGAATATGCGAGAATACGAAATTCTTTAATCTGCAAACTAATAAAAAGAGAAGATAAATAGAATGACCACAAAGTGAAGAAAATAATATATTGTGATGAAATNTTCTAAATTAATAAAAGCATTTCCTAAAGATATAGCAGCATTAGATAAAAGAAGTGTATTAGCAAAAGTTAATTCACAAGGATCTGGAAGATAGAAAGCTTCTCCAGGCCACATCCCTACAGTTGGAGAAGATAATAAATGAAAAGATGTCCAAAAGAAGGATGCAAATAATAGAGCTTCAGAAACTAGAAAACCCCCAAAAAGAAGAAAAAAAGATTATGAATAAGACTTCAACTTAGCAGGCACGCAAATTGCGTATGTACTTCAGAGCCATGTAGAGGAAGAAGCTTCGCGACATCATCCTCGACCTGTTGTGGTCCCGATGCTTTGGTCCTCTTGATCCTCACCCCCGAAACCCCTGATATTTAAACTTTAATCCCTACCTTAACCTACCAAACCCTACTTTTTTGTAGGTTCTTAGTATAAAGCCTAATATGGAATTTATGGGGACCCTACAAAAAAGTCGAGCCCGAAGCCCTTGAACTGCAAAAAGCACCCCACACAGCCCAATTCAGGAGTCTTCTGTGCTCGGTTGCGAGATCTTGGCCCTCTTCAGCATGCCTCCTGCCCAAGATGTCGGTATTTAGGGTTTAGGGTTTAGGGGCCAACCTGTAGCTACTACTGCCCTGCACCCCCTAACCTGACTGCCAGGTATTTGGCCCTTTCGAAGGTCCGACAAGACCCTTCTCAAACTTGCTGCCTGGGAAGCCCCACAGCCCTCAAAACTCCTTGAAAGGCTTTTACAGCCCTGCAAAACCTCCCATGAAAGCCTCCCAAAACAGTATAGCAACCTGTAGAACCCTATCAAAGCCAACTCAAGACCCCAAACCCTCCATACGTCGAAGATAGCTCTCACTTCAAATCGACCCAGCACCAGGAATTTCGCCTTGTAGGTCAGAGAGTGAGCGCCGAAAGCCTCAAAGCTACTTGAAGGATCATGGGACTTAGTAAGTAAGGTTATAAGTACCTTAATTGGGGTTATAAGTAGTTATAAGTATAGTTACCTTACTTATAACCCTAGTTACTAAGTCCCATGATCACCATGATCCTCTAAGTACAAGCCCTTCAAAGGAACGCTGAAAGGAGGTGTGAACATAAAAGAGCGGTTCAAGCACCGCTAACGTAACCCTTCGAGCGAAACTCTTAAACACTAAATCCTTATAGGATCCCTACCCAATAATACCCTTAAAGGCCCTTTTAAGTTACAGTAGCATAAGGACCCTTAGGGGGGTTGGGGGGAGGGGGGGAGGGGCCTTAATACCTATAGTAAAGACTTAATAAGGCCTATGTAAGGAAGTATAGTCCCCTACCCCCCTCCCCCTTACCCCCCTAAGGGTCCTTATGACAGTACCTATAGTCTCCATTGTAGTTCCTTTTTGGGGTTACCTTGTAGGATCCTAAATATATATTTGGTTAAACCAAAAAAAGGAACTACAATGGAGACTATAGGTAGGATCCCGAACGCGGGCCAACAGAGGCTCGGGCTCTTCGTCACGCTGCCCTTCGTGTGGCGGACTGCGCGACAGCCTCTGGGCTCTTACTTGGGCTTAGGGCTTTGAAGGTTTATGGGGTTTAGGGCTTTATAGGGTTTAAAGGGTTTAGGGCTTAGGCTTCAGGGTTTAGGGTTTAGGGTTTGCGGTCTAGGCGTTCAGGGTGTAACAAGACCTGCCTTCTTTGGAGTTCCTCCTCAGTCTGATTTCCTTACGTACCATATGTCCGTAGAATGGCAAAGGTTGGTTTGGCGTTCAGGTTATTGTAGGGTTGCAGGTTTAGGGGTAAAGATCTGGGGTTTAGGGTTCAAGGTGTGGGTTTAGGTCTAGGTTTAAGAGTTTAGGACTTGGGGTTAAGGCTTATCGTCTTCGGATGGCTCCGTGAAGTTGGGGGAAACGCCTTAGGTCAATGGGTTTGTGTAGCGCTTCATAGCCGCAGGCCGCAGGATCGTTTTGCGTGCCCCGAGCCACAGCCATCTAAACTAGATACCGCCTAAGTACAGATTAATCATTTGAAGAACCCACAGCAGCAACGGTTTCCAATGCAGAGCCGGGGCGAAAAAGCACCTCTCCTTTAATAAGCATTACATTTACGGGGATCCTATAATCTTGGGGCCTTTTAAAGCAGGAGGCTTATTAATCAGTTTACTCAGGGGGTCGACATTATCCCTTGGCTCTAGAGTCTGGAAGCAACGGCAGAGCGAGAATGACGCCAGGGCTTCTTTCTGTACTCGGTCATACGGTTGGGGGAATATGGAGGTCTGCATGCTCAGTTAAGTCAATTATAATATCCGTTTCTGGTACCTACCAAAATCTTGTTGTGATACACCCCTGTGACGCACCCAAGATCTTATTCAAAGTGTGCAGGTGTTTCGAGTACTTATGATCCTTGTTACCTTGTTGTAACGCCAATAGAGGTGCTTCAATACTTGAATAGGGCTTAGGGTGTGCTATACTATGACTCACTAGTCAGAGTCATGTCACCTAGTACCTACCCTCTCGATATTGCTCTCAAGTCACTTGAGATACCGCACTCTGAGGCCAACAGCCCAACCCCCTAAACCCTAACCCCTAAACCCAAAGCCCCTAAACCCCCAATCCGTTCCGAAACTTCAAGCCTAAGCCGAAAGTACTTGGGAACTTGCTTACAAAGCTCCCTGAGCCCCAGCTTGTGAACGTTTAGGGTTTGTTTAGGGTACCCAGGAACCCCAAAACCTTTGTGTTCTTATTGCGCTTAAGTATGGCTTTCAGTGTTAGGGCTTTGGTGTTCTTCTGGGCTTAATTACGGCTTTTGGCGTCAGGGCTTTCAGGTTTATGTGGTTTCGGCTTTCGGACTTTAGTGATTTAGGGTTCGGGCTCAGTGAGTTGCAAAGATTAACACAATCTGTCTAGGTTGTGGTTTTGTAGGTGACCTAACCGGCAGCCCAGGTATGAACTCTGCCGCGATGTGGCAGATTGGGCCGAGGAGGACGATGGGGTGAAAGAAGCTATGCATCTGGGACTGAAAACTCCATGGGTCTCAAGGCGTTTATTTCTGGTTTTGGGTATTATGGTGTTGCCTGAAAGGTTCGCTTTGGTGTTTAGGGTTAGAGACACCAAACCCGCTAGTAGAACATATTTGGGATCGAGCTGTATTTGCGGTTGAAACGCTGAGTTAAGTGGTTCTGCTGTGTTTGGGGCATTTGGGGTTTGCGATTCAACCGAAGGACCCAAACTCTTAAATGCCAAAAGCCTCTTAACCGTAGGCCCTAAACGCCCCATATAATCAATCCGACCCTAGCCCTCAATCCGATACCTGAAAATTGCGGGTTTCCATGTACCATCATTCAGTATATCAGGGCCGACAGGGAGATACTATTGCACACGATTGCTGATTTGTCTAACCCCGGTATGAATGCTGACGCTTTGTGTTAATTAACAATGCAATGATGGTGAGGCGGCGATAATGAAGACGGTAATAATGACATTCTCAACTACCACTGGGAGTCTACAACAGCAACTGGCACGAGAACTGAAGATCATGAGAAGAATCCCAGTAGAGATTTGATAATGCTGATCGTCAAGAACATATAAGACAGAGAATAAGAAGACTACTAGCGATACTATGTTTCATTATTCAGGAAGGGTTTATCCAGACCTAGACGGTAGGCATAGACTTTGAGAGCCTTTCGTGTCTGGACACAACGAAAGAAACACGTTAGACACGAAATCGCAAAAATCCCGCAGCAGCAGCATTCGAAGTAGTAGCAGTAGTAGCCGTCGTCGTCCTGATAGTACTAGTACTAGTACTAGTACTAGTCGTAGTCTTAGTTGTAGTCGTAGTCGTCGTAGTGTTAGTGGCAAGGATGGCGATGATGATGCATTGGCGTTGCGTTTTCGGGTTGGGTGCAGTTACAGTGTAGTTGTGGTGCAGTTTTTTGTTGCTCTACCTGCTCGGAAAATGGAGCTATGAGACGCTCCGAAAATCTTCGAGTGCTTCTGCTTGAGAAGCTCTTCACTAGGAGGCATGAGGGGTAGGGAAGGGCTCCTTGAGGCCCCCGGCAAGGCGCAGCGCTGGCCTTACAAGCAAGGTTGAAGCCCACCCTCATTGCTGATCTCCTAAGGAATGATGGCGAATACTATTCCGGCTCAGATGACAGCCTGGATGATCCCAGCTGCAGTTAAGACAGGGCAATACTATAATACCTGATTACCAATATTGTGCCTCAGGGTTCCTCAATGTACTTGCACGACAATATACCCTAAAACACTGCTCTAACCATGAGGGAGTTTCCGAAAATTAGGGGTACCTTATTTTGGGGTCCCTATAATAAGGATCCTACTATTTGGGGTACTATATCAGGGACCCCTATTTTCGGAAACTCCCATGAAAGCCCAGGCCCTAAATTGGGCAGCCGGGCGTGGCTTGGGACTCCCGGACACGGGGACTTCAACAGTAGGTTTCAAGCAGGGTCAGAGGCTCGGAAGCACAACCAGGGGACCGATTTACTTAGATCCCCAATACCCAACCTGTAAACTTTTTAGGTTCTTGTAGTTGAGTAGGGATCGGAAGTTTAATCTTTTATTTCTGTGGTTTATTGGGGTAGTAAGTTTATATTGTTCCTAAACCGCTATAAAGCCCACATAAATCCCTACAGAAACCCTTATAAAAGCTCTAAGAAATTGTACCCCTCGTCGAGATCGTGCAATGCAAAACCTCCTGTCAAGATGCTTACACAACCAATTCAGACTGAGTAAGGAACCCTAAACTTGGCGTTCTTCTGGTTGGCTCTTGGGACTTTAACTTTTTGGGTTTCTATATGAACTATAAGGGGGCTACAAGTATAACTTTTAGGGGGGGTTCAGAAGTCAGCCAAGTATTCTCTACATTATTAAGGCCCCTACATCATAGTAGCCCTTATAGTAGCCCTTATAGAGCCCTTTAAAGGAACCCTATTCTCCTTAAAGCTTCTTTGGAGTTCAGGTCGGGCTCAGGTTCTGTAGTGACTGTAGTGTGCAGGGTGATTAGATTCACGTGAGACCCCTTTACAGGCCCTAAGTCCATCTTCTCTTTGTAGGGTTTAGGGTTTAGGGTTTAGGGTAAGATCCTTGATATATGAACCCCTGAAAAAGGACGCCTATGTATAAGGAGCTGTATATGTTCTTCCCACTTTTGTTTTCAACTCCTTTCCGGTATCTTTGTGTTAGCGCCCAAAACCCTGGACCGTGCCATTTGATAGAGCCCGAGTGGCCCTGAATAGTAGGTTTTTTAGAGGGTAGTTGCAGACAGGGCAAACGGAGGCATGTCTCAATTGCAAAACTGGTAATTAAGATGACAATGGAAGCAATGTGCTAGGATGACACCATTGAGAGGTGTGTATACGCTTTGGTGCAAGAGGCGCTGCTGTCAATTATCACAGTTTCAGGTAGCTGCTACCCCGAACCACAGTTTAGGGATGTTTAGGGTCTAGGATTCAACAACAAACGGAAGAGAGACAGCTTTCGCTAAAGGATCGCGGGAGACGTGACGAAGAGCTGCCGCCTGAGTGAGGTCAGGAAAGGCTACAGGTGGGGTGTGATGGGTTCTTTTCCCTATGACTTTACATCAGCTCTTCTTCGGTGTATTACAAAGTTTCCTTTTCGGTCGTTCCGTTAGGGCTAGGGTTTCATGGCATTCCAAGGATTGTTTGTCGAGGACTTTTGGTATTTAAGGTTAGGGTTTAGGGCTTCACTCAGTGTTTTTAAGCATCAGAAGCATCAGAGGTTACGGTTTACAACTTTTTTACTTGCGTCATCGGCTATTTGTCGTGTCTTTGTGCCACTCATGCTGATATTCGGCCTTCTGGTCTTGGGGTTCCCAGACTTTGAGCCACAGCTTTTCTTACCAAACCAAAAGAGCACCTCACGGCTGTAAGTGCCTGTGTGTGTGTGTCTCTGTCTGTGTGTGTGTGTGCAACTCCTGTCTCCAAGGATGTAGGTGTAGGATCAGTGTCTTGCAGCCGCGGATGTTAACGTAGAATCTGTGTTTTGCAGCAGGGAGGTACGGCTCTCTGATGCTACCGTACCCAACGAAGCTAGGCATCAGAGAGGGATGCCAAGCCTGGCCAGCTTGGCGTACCTGCATAAGGCCGCCCAAAACTTCACCCCAAAAGATTGTTGCTTCGTTTTTGGCCTCAGAATGAGTCGAAGATACAAGAGATGATGTAGCCTAACACAAACAGCATCCCACGGGATGACTGGTCAGCAAGTGTGTGTGTGTGTGTTTGGGCATCGGGCTCCAGAGATTTGGCAAGTAGGGTGTAGGTATCGAGAGGGCGCACCCCAGCTCGTGCCAGTTGCTTTAATTCAAGGTTCTCACCAAGCCGAAATTAGCACTGGAGCTTGTGGTGCGCAGCGCAGGAACCGCCAGTGTTACAAGACGACATGACCACATCGCACGCAACCCTAAGTGTAAAGCCCCCTTGTGGAGCATTGCCGTCTGATCTCCTGGAAGAGAAGAAAGAAGAGCTGTTCACTCGTACGGGAAGTTCGGACAAGTGCCACATGACCTGCGACTGGCAGCAACGAGCTGTTAGCACTTTCGCTTCCCAGAACCTAAAGCCCCAACGCCCCCGCTCTGCCCGCCCCTTCGAGAAAGAAGTGCAAAAGCCTAAACCGCACGATTTACCTTGGAAGTTGCGCCGCCAAAACCTCCTTCATGCTGGGCAAACGCATAATTTCGAGTTTAAGGTTTAGAGTAAAAGGGACCCTGGTAGCTTAGACGGCTGAAGAGCGGGCTATGGATCTTAAGAACGCCCAGCTGCAGCTAAAGCACCCTAAATGTTACGAACTCCCAAAACGATGCATCCCAAACTCGGCCTCTTGATTTGCAGTCCCCCTCTTTGTGTTGTCTCGTGGCTTGCAATTTGTGTACA
This sequence comes from Symbiodinium sp. clade A Y106, assembly GCA_003297005.1. NCBI lineage: Eukaryota > Dinophyceae > Suessiales > Symbiodiniaceae > Symbiodinium > Symbiodinium sp. clade A. The sequence continues at coordinate 42,766 of BGNK01002004.1, forward strand.
TCACGAAACCGAATAAACCTCTCATGGTTTAGGCCCTTCGCCTACCAACTTGAATGCGGAAATCCCGAAGCGTCAATCCCTACACAACAGTATTTATATGGAGTATAACCTCCAAAAAAGAGGATTTTGGATACACTGGTAAAGCCTACCTATTCCCCCCAAAAGTCGCTAAAATAATGGCCCCACCAACACCAAGAAAAGGTCAGTATCATGAATAGTTTGGGGTCCAGGTAGACCTTGAATCCTAAACTATACCGACATTCTTGCGCACCACGAATTCGCCAAAGTGCCTCCAGCAGTCGACTGCGGACATGCGGTGGACTCTTTAGGGGTTTAGAGCTTAGCGGTTTGCGGCTTACGTGTGACCGCCCCCCCAAACCCCACTGTTTTCAAACATAGGCATGGCAAGGAGCCCTAAAATAAAGGTTTTGGGTGGCTACAGGTACAGCTGAGGGAAGAACTGAAGTATGAGTGTCACCTAGGGTTGATGACGGAGTTTATTTCTTGCCACAGTTTGTGTGGAATGGATGAACGATAGCAAGATGTTGATTTATTCAGTGTTTCGGACGTTCAGTTCTGTTTGACACACAGCCTTGTTTACGTTACATCGGAGCTTTTAGTCAAGTATCTTTCTACGGATAGCCGGGGCTCCCACATTTTGTGTAGGCACACAGAAGCAACTAGCTCTTTATCGGCCTGGTGGAACTTACGCTGGGAGATGGGTCGACAGAGGCATTATCCGATTTCAAGTTCAGGGGTTCCAGTTCTGGATAGCGACTGTGTACTCCAGCCTCGACCTTAGCTGGGTGTTCCACAGGAAGTTCCCTTTCGTTGTGTTATGCATTAAACCCAGCGAGTTATCAACAATTCTGAATTTATCGTGGGTCTAAGGGGTTGTTGCCAGAACCCTTATAGGTTTATGGTGGTTTGGTGTTTTAGGCTGGAGAGTTTACATACCAACCGGAAACCTGTTGCTTGGGTTCAGGGTTTTAACAACATCACCATTGTAACCCGAGGGTTTTGGGATTCGTTAAGGGTAGGGCTTGGGGTTCTTCGAAAGACGCGCTGAGAGCTTACCAGCAATCTATCAATGCTGGTTTTTGTTAAAGAACGTAGTTTAGTTACCATAGCCAGATGTTTTTGTACGATAGATCCCTAATATTGTAACTTCGAAACTAAGTTCCTTAGTGCGAAAACCCTAACAATGGCAGCCGCATGTCCGCAGGTAGAAGCACAGAAAGGCCATGCTCGGCTTAAGGCGCCACAGTGACCGTAAAAGAGGCACGCTAGAAGCATTAGTTTGCGGTTGAAAGTTTCATTGCTGCTAGTTAAATTACGTGTGATGCATCTTACGAGCTCATGACTGCTCCTATGTTAGGACATCTACTGCGATGTATATAAGTATGTATGCATGCATGCATGCATGTGTGTGTGGGGTAGCTGTGGTACCATCGCCCCAATCTCTATCTGCATCCTAATCATAATCCTCGCCATCATCACCACCACCATCATCATCATCATCATCATCCACAAAGCGGCAACCATTCCCACCACCCTGAGCGTTCTCGTCATTATCGTTGTCCTGATCATGCTCAGCATCAGGGTGCAAGGTGCAGGAGTGTAGGGTTTACGGTATGATCGTCGGCTGCACCATCACAACCACCACCCAACGCATGTTCGGGTGGATCGTCATTGTCCTGGCCGTCGCGGATAGGAATCTCAACCGAGGCAGTCAGGGGCAAGGCTCGGCGATGAATTAGAGCCATCAGGAAAGTAGATGGACTTCTCTAAACTATACAAGGGACGCAAAAGCCGCTAAAGTCCTCAACAAAGGATCCCTTACACTAAGCCCCAAAACCCTATAGGACCAAAGACTCATCACAGGAGCCTGTCTCATCCTAAACTCCAAAAAAGCCTAAAGCCCTGAACCTTAGAGCCCTGAGCCCCAAACCTGCTGTCCTAACCCCTGTCTGTGGCCCAACAAATAACAAATCTTGCCCACCCGCTTAGTTTTCCGGGTTTAGGGTTTAGGTTTTGATGGGCTGTGTTGTGTGCAGCTCTCGTTAGACAGTGAGCCCCCAAAACTCTCGGCCACGGCTCTGTGGTGAACCTCGCCTAGTGGCTCAGTAGTGGTACCATCAGTACAGGCTCTCCCTGTGCAGCTTCTCAAAACGGACGAGCTGTTTGGATCGGGCTTTTGGGGTTCAGGTGAAGGGCGCAAGGCTCGGGAATTGGTTCGGGGTTGTCGGCAATCAGACCCTTGAGTTTCCAAGCGGTGGACCCAATGTCGTGAAGCCTCCAATAATTAGGGCTTAGGGTTTAGGGTTTAGGTTTAGGGTTTAGGGTTTCAATAATGGAGAGGGATAACGAGCAAGATTCGCTTTTGAGTTGAAATTGACAGAGGGTTAGTTTTGGAGCGAAAGCAATCAAGGACATATCATGACGGTATCAAGGTGCAAGCACATGGGTGGCCGGCATTCTGCTCCCTTTCGCAGGGTTTTGGGTGTTAGGGGTTGTGGTTTAGGGATTCAGGGCTTAGTGCACCGCAGTCCCTGCTCAAGAAAAGGGGTATTGGTTTTGGTAAGTCCTCAACTCTGCCCTAAACCAAACCTCTGCACCCCAAACCCCGTGAGCTTCAAGCGCTTGTGTCACAAAGATCCCAGGTGTGCCTGCGAGAGTGCGTATTTAAGGGCTGTAGGGTTCCTCAGTAATCCCCCCTTATAGATTGAAGGAGATAGATAGACAGAAAGACAGATAGAGAGACGATAGACAGATGGATGGACAAATGAATGGATGGATGCATATTTGCCTTGGGGTTTTGCAGGCAAGCTCTAGCCCTGCTTTGTGGCAGTGACGGAGGGTCTAGGGGTTCAGGGTTTAGGGTTGAAGCCTAATATAGAGGTCATGATTAGACTAGGGTCTTGGTGTATATACCATAGTCATAATAAGGAACCCCCCTAATAGTATAGGTAATTATGAAGGCCCCTATAGTATTCGAGGGGCTCCTTGTTATCCACAGAGGCTACGATCGGCGATATTGCGGCAATGTAGAGGTCGGAATAGCATTCGTAATAATATCCGTTTGTAGCTCGCACGCAAGCAATTTTAACATAATATACAGCCCTCTTTTTGCTGCTAGCCCCTTAGAGCCAAAACCCAACAAAAACCAAACTACCCTAAGCTCGAAACCCGAAGACTCTTGTACATGGAGCCTGCAGCCCCGCATAGCCCCAAAACGCAATCCGCAGCCTCGAGACTTCGAAGTTGCTGATTATATACTATGCGTGGTATTGGGGACGGCAGAACCTACATAATGAAAGTTTCAGAAGCCCGCCGAGCAACTAGCCATGTATGGTGCAAAACTGCAGAAATTTGGGGTTTGGCGTCTGGAACCCAAGACCCCCAGGCCTAAGCCCTAACCTAAAGACTCCAATATGCCTTAATTAAGGAATATACCTTAAGTTATAGTAGGATCCCTAATATGATTTAAGGAGTTTTCCCCAATTAAGGGATATTGGAGTCTCTGGGAATCCCGAAACGCTAAAGGCTAGTGTAAGCCCTCTACCGTTTGAGTTTTCGGATCTCTCGGTGCAAGATCGGGAGCTACGGTCTGTATCCTAAGCCATAGGTCCGACTTGGGCCTCACGCAAAGCCTTCCATTTATTTTATATAATTACTTGTTATGGTAGTTCTTTGGTCTTAATTACCTAGCCCCATAGCACCCTACTGGGCATACCAAATGCGAATAAACACGCGCTTCAAGTTGTAGCACCCGAAACCCAGCAGGGGACCCCAGCTGTTTGGTAAGCGCCTCTTCGTGACAGGCGATGGGCCAGGAAAACCGGAGAGTGATCCTCATCGATTTTGAGGCCCGAGTATTGGGGTCTTTTATCATCAGGTTTCTGCATTCGGGATTATGATTTAGAAATCCTTCTTCCCACGGCTTGGAAACCCCATGAGAGAATTTGTGCCCTTCAGGTGTTGGGTTGAACTACTGCTGAGTACTAGTATGACGTGGCAGTAGCACCAGCGGCAGTAGCAGTAGCAGTAGCAGTAGCAGTAGCAGTAGTAGTAGTAGTACTAGTACTAGTACTAGTACTAGTACTAGTACTAGTACTAGTACTAGTACTAGTAGTAGTAGTAGTACTAGTAGTAGTAGCACGAGTAGGAGTAGTAAGAGTAAGAGTAAGAGTGAGAGTGAGAGTGAGAGTAAGAGTAAGAGTAAGAGCAACAGTAAGAGTAACAGTAAGAGTAAGAGTAAGTGTCAGAGTCACAGTGAGAGTGAGAGTGACAGTAAGACTAAGAGTAAGAGTAAGTGGTGGTGCTGGTGGTCGTAGTAGTCGTCGTAGTAGTTTTGGCTGCTGCGGTACCAGCAGCAGTACCACTAGCAGTAGCAGTAGCTACATAAAGTATATGCATGAACCTGTCTATGTAATAGGCATACATATGTGTATACGTTTAATTTATGTATGTAGAAATGTGTGCGCATATGTGTATAATTATATACAGCATACATTTATTTATTCATTTGTATGAATATATCATGAACCGCCCTTTCATGCCGGACTGCTTGCGGAGGACAGCTTTGTCCACACTCTCGCGAACTACTTGCGGCAAACTGGGGCAAAGGCCACCGGATGCAACCATGCCTGGCATTTACCTTGCAGGTTCTCAACGGGAGAGTATGTTTGTCTGCGCGCATATTCAACATCACATCGGTGCATCATGAAGCACTCGCAACTTGAAGCATCAGGTGGCAACAGTGCGGTTCTCAGTGGTTCGCAGCAACCCTAATCCCTTAGCCCTGAACCCTAGTAAACTACTTCTTGGTGGAATTCGTGCCTTCGTGCGAGTGTGCGAGTCGAAACCACTCCATGCGCGTTGCAAGGTGTCTTGCAGTTCGAAAAATACTGCTAATATAGAGGTCCGCAGACTACATAACCCCCAAAGAGTTGTACCAGTAGTAAGAAGTACACCTCCAAACCCTACTGTGTCCTGAACTAGAGTTTACTGCGTATGTGCTTTACGAGAGAGGTACGCTTTGCCTGTGAAGCATCGACAGTTTTCCGGCGAGATGAATGAAGTCAGGGGGGGTTTGATGTTGCAATCATATCATATCATATGGTGCTTGCTGAATTTAGGCATTGCAGGCTGCAGGATTTTTGCTTAAAGAAATGCTGAAATGTTTGGGAAGGCACCGGACGAGCAAGGCCTACACCGTTCATTAATCCCGGAACACCCACACACCCTAAACAACATCCGAAACACAACTTCAACTATCAAAACCCTAAACCCTAAACCCTAAACCCTGAACCATCACCGTGGCAAGAACCCAGCAAAATGCCCTTGACTCAGAGCCCTGAATGGAAAAACCCCCCCAAAAAAGCCTGCACGGATCGCGCCTGGAGAGTCCGAGTTTCAGCTCTTAAGCCTTATGAAACCTTACAGTAAAGTAGAGGGATCCTTTAAGGGATCTATAGGGTTCTATGAGGGTTTAGGGTTTTATACTGGGCTTTGGAGTACCATACTTAAATACTTTTTTCTTAAAGGAACCCTTATGAAATAAAAGTTTCTACTTTTTTCTCCCTGGTCACTTAAAAGCCCAGGTAAACGCCTTAAAGTTGGAAACCGGATTAAGGCCAAATAGTGCTGGGATTCCCTATACATTATACTCTTAAGGATTGAGGCTATTGGGTTTCCAACTTTTTGGCTTCTACTGTAGACGCTTGCAGAGCCTCTACGGTTCAGGATATAGATCCTGCATTACCTATTAAGGGTTCCTTTACGGGCTCCTTTAAGGGATCTATAAGGTTTGGGGTTTAATAGGGTTTAGGGTTTGGGGTTATGATATAAATCCTGCATTACCTTAAGGACCCTAAACTATGGAAATGATGGTACATTCCTCATTATGGGTAATGCAGCATCCCTAAACTAAGCCCTACACCCTAAAACTTTATAGGTCCCTTAAAAGGAACCACTTAAAGGTTGAGAAACCCAGGATTTATGTGGGAGTTTCCGAAAATGGGGGTACCTTATTTGGGGGTCCTTATAATAAGGATCCTACTATTTAGGGTACTATAATGGGGTCCCCTATGTTTGGAAACTCCCATACTGTTGATGGACAAAATCCTGCATGACCCTAAGGACCCTAAACTATGGGAATTATGGTATATTCCTTATAATGGGTAATGCAGGATTTTGTCCATCAGCCGTATCATCAACAGTATGGAGCCCTTCAGCATCCTTGGAGTCGCCGAGGTGAGGCACACGCAAGCCGAGCGGGCGCTGTCAGCCCCAATCTCAGATCATCGGGACCCTGAATATAGCGGCCTTAGTAATTAGAACAGAGTTTTGGGGCCCATTGTACTACAGTTATAATAAGGAACCCCCAAAATAGTACAGGTAATTATTGAGGCCCCTATATTGGGGGGGTAGGGTAGGGGGCCGTAATGCCCAAAACAAGGACTTAATAAGGCCTATTTAAGGAAGTATAGTCCCCTACCCTCCCCCTGAACCCCCCCACGCGTCCCCAATCTCAGAGTCGGGTTCGAGAGTTTAGGGGTTCAGGCTGCTTTAGGACTTGCAGGCTACCCATAGGCCCCAAAGTAGTTCCTTTTGGGGGTTCATATTTAGAATTCTATAAGGTAATCCCAAAAAGGAACTACTTTGGGGCCTAATTATGGGTAGGGCTCTTAATCTCAGATTGTGTCGGGTTCTAGGGTTTAGGGGGTTCAGGCTGTTTTAGGAGGGCTCTGGCAGAAGCATTTATGCGGGTTCTATACGGGCTTGCGGCTTGGGAGGTTCAGTTTGTTTTTGGATTTAGGGCTCTGGCAGAAGAAGCTTTTCCGGAGTCTATACCGATTCTATACGGGCTTTGCGTGCTCAGCTTTCAATAATTATTCCAAGGTTTCGTCGAAGGGTTGTATAAGTTAAGGGTGTAGAGCTTTCGGGTCGTAGGGTGTCGGAAGTTCAGATCTTCAGTAATGTAGGGCAGTTATATTAGAATCATAGCGTGCTTTCCGACTCAACCTGCAACCCAGCACAAATCTAACATGCTACACATTACTAAGTAATTCTATCAAAAACCAATATTCAGCATTGTTTCCTATTGAACACACAGACATTGCTCATAGCATTTAGTCTGATTGCTTCCTTGTCCGCCTTCTCGACACTGGGAACACAGAACCCAATACTCTACGCTTAAGGAGTATCTAGACTAATCACGGTACCGTAAAGCAGGTAAATATACCAACCCTTTAGGGTCATGTCAAGCATGTGAGGTGCATTGGCTACTCTGGGTCTACATTAAGCTGTGAGTACATTACGTTTCTTATCATTCAAGGTCTATTCCTTGACTGAGGGGTATTGGGCTCGCCGGCAGTTACGCGCAAGTTAAGGGCGGAAATTGTGATCAAGAGCATAGTCGTGACTGTGTTGCCTTTGACTGTGACTGTAGAGGCATGAGTCTTAGAAAGGGCCCGAATTCAGAGCAAGGAGCATACACATGGGTAGTTATACATTGGGGTCCCTTTTGGGGTCCTTTTGCTGAGGGTGCCGTACTATCTGCAGGGACCTCAACAGGGACCCTAATTTTCAGAACGACCCATATACAATTTCTATAATCCCTAGCCCTAATTTTGAGAGCTACCCAAATGACAGATATTCAACAGCAAAGAGACTCGAAGTTGAAGCAGCCCGGCTAATATAGGAGCCTTCATAATTAGAAGGGGTATATTGTACTTTTTAACTGTGATAAGGAAGCCCCCAAATAGCAGGGTTTAGGGTTTAGGTTTAGGGTTTGGGGTTTGGGGTTTGGGGTATTAAGGCCCCTATACTACATCCAGGATGGTCCGAAACCAGACCTGGTCGTCCTCTCACCTGGGTGGGACCCTCATTGGGTTTCTATTCAAGAGTTCCTTTAAGTGCTACTCTAGGGTTTAGGGTTTGGGGGGGGGGGGGGGNGGGGGGGGGGGGGTTTGGGGTTTAGGGTGTAGGGTTTAGGGGTTTAGGGTTTTGCGGGGTTTCGGGTTTGGGTTCAGGGTTAGGACTTTGGTTTTATGCGGTAGCCTGTCGAAGGCCTCGCGTTTACGGGTAGGTGGCAATGGCATCAATAGCGTCAACCCCAAATGTGGCCTAAACACCGAAACTCATACCCTGAACCTTTGGCCGAAAGCCCTGGAGACATCTTGAGTCGGCCTGAAGCTGCAAGCAATTCTGAAACCTGGCTACCTTCCAAGCTCAGATTGGAAAGAAACTTTGGCCCAAGCCTACCTCTCAGCCTCTCTTCGAGAAGATGCTCCGTGTTTGCAAAATGTCAGGAGAAGTGCTGGACTGGACAGTGTCGAAATGGAGGAACTTAGCAACGTGCGAACGTTGAAGCACCGGTTGCAAAAGAAGTGCGGGACGCCACGATTCAGGCAACGGCTTCTACAGGATGGCAATGTTCTCACGGATGATTTTTGTTTCAACTTGTCTTCCACGACGGACGTTCAGATAGTGTTGCGGCCTTACACCAGACCTTCTTTACAGCAGATCGACGAGCTCTTGACAGCCGCCGCACGAGGTCGAGCATTCGATGTTGACGCCATACTTCAACGACCTCAAGACCCGAATCTCGTTGGCTTCGGCGGGTTGACGGCACTTGGGAAAGCACTAGACTATGGCACCTCTAAGCACGTGGAAGTCGTGCGTTTACTGTTGGAGGCCCGAGCTGACAAGGATCAAACAGCCACTGACGGAAACACGGTTCTCTGCATGGAAGGCGTCTCAGCTTGGCCATGAGGATATCGTTCGCACCCTGTTAGAGGCAGGTGCCGACAGCAACAGGTCCAAAGATGGGTCCACACCACTGTGGGTGGCGTGCTTTGAGAAGGAAGCTTCGGTTGCGTGCTTGCTACTACAAGCAGCCGCTGATGTAGACATGGCCACCAGCGACAGCAGAGGGCCTCTGCATGTGGCAACCGACTGCGGTTGCACGGACGTTGTGCGCTCGTTGTTGCAGGCTAGAGCAGGGTTGCCGCATCCAGCAACGATGGCAGGACTCCTTTGTGGATTGCAGCGGAGCGTGGTTGGGCAAAGATCACACGGCTGCTCATTGAGGCGGAAGCCGACGTAGACCAACCGAGCAAATTTGGTCAGACACCTCTTGGGAAAGCATCCGAGCTTGGCCATGTAGAAACGGTTGATGGACAAAATCCTGCATGACCCATTATAAGGAATATACCATAATTCCCATAGTTTAGGGTACTTAAAGGTAATGCAGGACTTTGTCCATCAACAGAATCACAGGATTGTTGCTGTGGTCTGGAGCTGATCTGCGCGTCCTGGGCCCGGACGGCACAACGCCACGTTGGATCGCTTGCTTTAGGGTATAGGGTTTAGGGTTTAGAAGTTGGAGATTGTGCGCCTGCTCTTACATGCAGGTGCCGATAAGGATCACGTCGGCAAATGCGGGGAAACACTACTCTGGAAGGCATGTTGCAGCAAGAGTGTTGAAGTTGTCAAATTGCTTTTGGGCACGCGTGCCGACTGCAACAAGGTCGGGAAAGCTCGCGCGACCCTGCTTTCCGATCGATGAAACGGGGCTGGGAGGATTTGGTTCACTTGCTTTGCAAAGAAACCTGGCCAGCGAGGCCATGGTGAAGCACCCCCAAGACAAAGTAGGGCATTTTCCATACGTACCCCCATGTACAATCATGGCTGTTCGTATCCAACTGCATTCGCAGCACCAAACCTTTGTTTTGTTTATGTCCCGTGCTTTCCAGACTTGCCGTGCTACTTTCAGGATTGGTGCGGGAAGTTTGGGCTCGGTGCAACAAACCCTAAACCCTAAACTCTAAACCCGGGTTCAGGGTCTAACATGGAATCCTGAGGTCTTACCAGAAGCATACCTTCGGATTCCCTGTTATGAATCTGCAAAGTCCTAGTCTAACTACCAAGGCCCCTCTATATATATATATATATATATATATCTGTATCTATATCCCAGAGGGTCCAAATACACTACCATTATGGAATTAGGCCCCAAAAACCACAATAGGGATGGCCTTTTTGGTACCTAATTCCGTAATGGTAGTATATATGGGCCCTCTGGGTGCATATACAAATATATATATATATACCTTAACCTACCAAAGCCGACTTTTTTGTAGGGTCCCAATAAATTCCATATTCGGGTTTATACTAGGAACCTACAAAAAAGTAGGGTAGGTTAAGGTATGTGTATATATATATATAGATAGATAGACCCTACGCCCCGAAGTCCCTAAAGGCTATAAACCCTACGCAGTTCTGCAGATTGCTTTGCCGGGTGTAACCCGGCTGCGGACCCTCCGCTCAAGATAGAGATCTGCAAAGTTAGTACGTTACTAAGATCCTTCGATACTTCCTATGTAGGTTTTTTATACTGCCTTATATCAAAAACTAGTTTGCAACAAGCCTTTATATCATAGTCTCTATGCTAATTATGATACAAGATAGTCCTTCGAAACCGCTTTCTAACTCTTGTCAAGGTCCCCATGTCATGTAACCTTCGGCTTGTTGTGAATCCTCTGCTTCGGACTCAGCTTTGTAAAACCCTGTTCTAACTCTATGTCGGCTTGCTTAAGACGCTTCACAATGGAGTCTTGGTGAACCCTTAGAGGGCTCTGCAAAGGCATCGTTAGAGTCAAAGCGACAATCAAGCCCTGTGTGAGACTTGTGCTTTTTTGGTGTGCGTTCGGCGTATTGTGAACAACCCTTGACCCGAACCCGTGATCCAACGGAGCCCCGAAGCAAAAAAAAAAAGGCACACGAAGAGAAGTGCTCCGATCAGATCATCTCACACATTTGCCAGCTTAGGCTGATGTTCAGGCTTTTAGGTGTAGGGATGTCTGGGGTTTTAGCTTCTATTGGAGTGTTTAGTGGCTCTTCGGGTTTAGGGTTCAATATGGGCTTTGCGGGTTAAGGGCTTAACCTTGGTTACGCCTTCTTCTTGTGTCGTAGAACCTTATTGATACATTATTCAATGATCCCTGAAGTTGCCACTCCTAGGAACACAAGTAAAGTAATTAGATCCTTGGCACAAACAGTTTAACATTGCCCCTCCTGGGCGAGGCTTACACGTGCCCAGAGCCTCTGAGCGTGAGAGTTCCCACCCCTGAGTCTTTGAGTCACCGTGTAGCCACCCTCGAAAGACAACCCCCGCCTATAAGGCACAGCAGCAACTGCTGTAACGCCGGCATGCAGCCTTAAGCGACCCAAATCAAACATGTAGAATTCAAGGCACGGCCGTAAGAACCTTTTGGAACCCCGAGATAGTCCTGACAAGACCTTCTCGAAAGACCCTCTTAAAGCCTGAAACCTATAAACTTTTATACCCTTCGAACCCCAAGCAAAAAGCAATGACCGCAACCCAGAGTCCCAAAGCCTGTCCAAACCTTAGAAAGCCCTTCACAACCTTAAAAGAGGAAGCAAGCCTCTAAAGCCTTTGAAGCCCCTAAACCCTAAACCCTAAACCCTAGCATAAAGCGACAAAAGCCCCTAGCTCCTCTAACGAACACTTGAAGGAGCCCGCAAAGCAGCCCTCAAGCGCGAAACCCCAGATACGGACAACCCTGAACCGTAAACCCTAAACTCCGCATCCACACCGCTATGGGAACACTTCTAGTGACCCTTTTCTGGGCCCTGTTACAAACCCGTATAATGTAGGAACCTGATTGAGAAACCCTGGGCTTAAAACACCAAAATAGTAGGGTCCATATAAGGAACCCTAATAAAGGCCCAAGGTTTCTTAATCAGATTCCTACATGAGGAACCCAACACATCGAAGGCCGGGACGGCCGGCCGATTTCGGCGTCTCCAAGCACATCGATCGGCTCATACAGCCCTTGGCCTCTTCTTTTAGGGTTTTGGGTTTAGGGTTTAGATGGGGGTTTGGGGTTTAGATGGGGGTTTTGGGTTTGGGGTTTAGATGGAGGTTTTGGGTTTAGGGTTTAGACGTGGGTTTTGGGTTGAGGGTGTTTCTTGTGCTCTTACGTGGCTCCGAACGGGGTTTGTGGGTGTTATAGGGTTTGAGGTTCCCTAAACCCTAAACCCTACTTCGATTTTTCAGGCTAGTTTGATGGGAGCGGTCTAGGCTTAGTGGTCTCATCAAGGAAGCATGAATGGTTTAGGGGCTTTGGTGTTCATGGTTTACGGGTTCAGGGCTCGCTGTTGAAGGTTCGGGCTTATGGTTAAGGGTCTAGTCTGGGGTCTTGGGTTCGGGTTCAACGGTTCAAGCTTCACAGGTTTGGGTTCAGAATTGGTTGAGAAGTTTTCGCAGTTGGGGCGGCCGCAGCTTGTACTGGTCGAATGAGTTGAGGCGATTCGGGCTTGGGATCCGGGTTTGCCCTTCACTCCAATCAGTTGGAGCCCGGAAGCCATGAGGCTACATCCTGTCATGCAGACGGGCCGTGCAGCTCACGGCAGAGCTAGACCCAAGTGATCTGCTTCTGATGATGAGTATGCTCGATGTTGTTCCTATCAGATTTTGCGGAAGTACTTACCTGCGAAGCGGCGTTCGTTGGAGACGAGAAGGGAATATCATCAGTAAGTATCCAGACCCCAGTAGTCTTCCAAGAGTCTGAAAACTGTCACCCTTAGGCTTTAGGCTGTAAGGAATCACATTTTAAGGCTTTTGGGCCTAAAGGCCATACTACGGCTGATGGACAAAATCCTGCACTACCCAATATAAGGAATATACCATAATTCCCATAGTTTAGGGTCCTTAAAGTAATGCAGGATTTTGTCCATCAACAGTATGTAAGGCTTTGGGGCTATTTTGAGCCTTAGGGCCTCAGGGTTGAGGTTCAGGGTACATACCTATAGTCTCCATTGTAGTTCCTTTTTTTGGTTTAACCAAATGTATATTTAGGATCCTATAAGGTAACCCCAAAAAGGAACTACAATGGAGACTACAGGTAAAACCTTGCTACACCTCGTGCTTAAGGAGCTGTGGAGTCTCTAGACTCTACTTGGAGGCCCTTTTGACTTAGTAAGTCTACTTAGTATCCCCTAGAAACCCTATTATAATCCCCCATAACCCACCTTACTAACCCTACTTACTAAGTCAAAAGGGCCTCCAAGTAGNTACTTGGAGGCCCTTTTGACTTAGTAAGTCTACTTAGTATCCCCTAGAAACCCTATTATAATCCCCCATAACCCACCTTACTAACCCTACTTACTAAGTCAAAAGGGCCTCCAAGTAGGCTCAATCCGAATCAAGCCGAAAGCCTTACAACATCTTGCAAAACTGGGCGTACGACCCCCTGAAGCCTCATAGCCTCCTCTAGAGACCCCACATAAAGCTCTCTATCGCCCGTAAGAACCTTACAAAAGGTATGTACACCTACTGTAAACCTTAACGCCCCAAAAGCGTTGAGGGAACCCGCAAAGTAGAACTGCGACCAGGCTCGGATGCCGGATCTTCGGCGTTTGTTTAGGGCGCAGGGCTCGGAGTGGCGAGTTCTCCACACCTAGGCACCAGACCAACAAAGCACAGAAGCATTATGTTTTCGTCAGTCTCGTCGCATGCATTCTTGAATTGGCAGTCGTTTGAAAGGATGATTTGCGTCTTTTATAAGGGTGTCGTGCAGGATTTCTCAAGGGTTTAACGGGGCAAAATCCTGCACAGCCTCATCATGCGAACCATGGAATTCACGGAAAAATCTTCATGCGTAATACAGCTTTGTTTGTGAGCAGCACGTACGCCTTGTTACCATATTGCGTCCCGTCCAAAAGTCGTGTTTTGGGCACACTTTTGGTTTCGACACCTTCAACAGGGCTGTTTACGGGGCTGACGTCGAGGTTTCTGACAATTTGCAGTCTTCTACTTGTCATAGGGGTCCTGACATAGTCGCATTATTCATAGAATTATATTGGGAGCCGTTTTCTGGGAAACTAACCTGTAACCGCGCAAAGCTGACACTGGACCAGATGCGGAAAAGACTCGATACAGTAATCAGAGCCCTAACAGCGACATGAGCAGCATCTACATGTGGTGCAAGGATTTCGTTTTTGGAAATGCTCGTTAGTGAGGATTGCATGGAGGCGTGTCACTTATGTTTGGCATTGTTTTACTGGCCATCAAATCCAGGATGGTGATCAAGCTCACACTGTACTTGTAGAAGTAGTTGATACTCATTTCCTTGTGGAGGTTTGGCAAGCCAGGATGGCTGCTTTCTTCGAGCCTCCGGTTTGGTTGTCGTGTGGGAAATTCGGCATGTCAACAAACTCTTTAGGTCGGCTGCGTACCCGTCACCTGGGTCCTTAACCGCGAAACTGAAGAGCCTATTCCCCGGAAATCCTCTACACTCACTTGGCCGCCGATGACATTCAGCATCTTGCCTTCCCGTGGGCATAGCAGTGGCACAAACGTAAGCCCCAACATAAGCTCTGCATACCAGAGGCACAGACTGAAGCTTCAACACAAGCTCTGCTGCCTACGGGGGTTGTTCACGCCGGTACCAAAACACTGACCACAACCTTTAGTTCAGACTATAATACTCGGGACAGGCTACAATTAGCCAAAGCCCTTTCCGCCCTGACCCTGCTCGAGATTCGGAAGTACCGTACCCCAAGGTCTGTGCCCTGTAGACACCTCAAGACAGAGAAGAGGGCCTTCATGATTAGGGTTCGTGGGTCTACGATACTACACGCAGAGTAAGGGACCCTAAGGAATACTAGTCTGATGATGAAGGCCCCTAGATGAAGACCTTAACAGAACCTCATGGACACCCTCTTGAACCCAAACAAGTCTTCGGAAGGAATCCCAGTCTAATTTTCAGTGCTTCTCGATTTATCTAAACCCTAAACCGGGCATTGCAGGCTGCAGAGCATCGTTGAACATTTCGGTGGCAAGCCTGATGCCTAGTTCATGGCTTTGGTGGTTCAGGGGGTTAGGCTAAGGACCGGTTCAGTGTCTCAGGGGTTGTAGGGTTTCGGGTGTAGAGGTTGCACTGAAGAGTTTAGTTCGAGCTGAAGGTTTAGAGATTTGGAGCTTTAGGTGCTCAAAATGTTTAGGGTTCTAGGTGTCGGCTTCTTTGGTTTCAGGTCTCGCGGGAAGGTTTGTAACAGCAAGAACATGAGGCCACACACACAGCATTAAAGGAACCTGAACCCATGTTGTGCCTATGACTGTATGCCTACAAACCCTGAATCTTAAACCCAAAACCCCTAAACCCCTAAACCCTAAAGCCCTAAACCCTAAACCCCTAAACCCTAGAGCTCTAAATCCTAAACCCCTAAACCCTAAATTCAACCCTAACCTGAACCTTGCAAAATGGCTACAGCGCGTGAGCCAAAACTCTTCTGCAGCTCCAGCCCCGCGAAGCCCCGCCAACTTGGGTGCGGTGTCTTCCTAGGTACTGTTATGGGGGATACTTCCCCAAATCATAATAGTAATTCCTTGTATAGAGATCCGAGATTCTACTATATAAGTATACTTAGGAACCCGTAAAAGAATTCTTTAACTAGAAGAACCTATATAGGTACTTAGGACCCGTTGTTTTCGCAATGCATGGCAAGTCCAAATGGAGGAGATGCTCAAGCCGGAAGAGCATCGTGAGCCGAGGATGCGAAGACTCCCCTAAACTCCTAAACCCTAAACCCTAAACTCTAAACCGTCTAAACCCTAAACCCGGAACTCCTAAACCCTAAACCCTAAACTCCGAAGCACTTAAACCTCCTAAGCCTTCAACCCATCAGCGCCTGAAAGGAACTTCGATGGAATTATTGAGGGCACCCTCGGAGCCCTGCCCCCCCCCCCCCCCAAAAAAAACTCTTGAAAACCACCCATAAACCAGTCTATAGTTCATTACAGCCCTATCAGAGCCTTTCTGCCAGGCTTGCCTGTCAAACCCTAGCAGACATATACAACACACACAAACATTTGAAAACCCCATATTCGATTCTTTCAAAGGCATGTAGTATCGAAGCCCAAACCATTGCCAACGCTATTTCTCGGGGAGTATACAAAATATATCAATTTGATCCTAACACGCTATGCTAATTATGAAGGCTATATGCCCCTCCGCAAAAAACAAAATCGTAAACACCCTGCAAAAAGTAGACGAAACCCACTTTAAAGTGATCTTCTTCTCATACTCAGGCCCCTACATTTCACCCTTATTATAGTAAACCTCATGGGCCTTGGTTTCAGAATCGTTGCAGTGATTATCACCTTGTGCCCTAAACCCTATAAACCCTCAACCCTAAACCCCAAAACCTATAGAACCCCTTAAAGGACCCCTGGATCACCTCATGGCCTTATGGCCCTTACGTTAAGTTTCTGGTCGAGGCTTGGTCAGTTGCCGCTGCCGATGCATGGGAAGCCCTCTGAGGTTGGTCCGAGAGTTTGGGGGATTCTGGGTTTTTGTTAAGGGATTTAGTTTAGGGTTTAGGGGTTTAGGATTTAGGGTTTAGGGGTTGGAGTTTAGGGTTAAGGGATTTAACTTAAGTTACCATAATAAGGTTTCAGGAACCATATTATTTGCTATAGACCCCTATTATGGTAACTTTACAGTAAGTCCCTTAACAAAAACCCAGGATTCTTTTCCAGGTTCTATAGGGGTTTGGAGTTTAGGGATTAGAAGGACGTGAGGGTAGAGGTAGAGGTCGAGCGGATGGCTAGTCCTCGCGCCCAGTAGCAACAAAGGGGTTTAGAAGGAGAGAAAAGCAGCACTTCAGTCGATGATATCACTCCTGCATTACCTTAAGGATCCAATTATGGTATATTCCTGACTATGGGCAATGCAGGATTTATGTCATCAACCGTTCCTCAGGGTAAAGAGAGCATCTTGCAAGGTTCTGTAGCTTTTATCGCACCAAAAAGAGTCCATCATAGGGACCCTTAGGGGACCCCTTTAAGGGTCCCTATGAGTCCAAGGGGTCTTACAGGATGGAGGCAAGACCAAACCTTTTCCCCAGCCCACACCAGGCAGGAAAAAGCACGCCTGAAGCCCCCTACCCAAGACCCACGGCCCAACATAGTCAATATCTCACCGAATGCTCCGAGGGTGTGACATGCGATGACGACTCACAAAAGTTTACAGGGCCTTAAACCCTAAACCCCTAAACCTCTGCACCCTAAACCCCTACACCCTACACCCCTAAACCCTAAACCCCTAAACCGAGTAGGCCCCGCGAGTTCCTGTCAAATGTTACCCCTCCCACAGTTTCAGGGTTTGAGGTGTACTTGGAGGATCATTGGACTTAGTAGCTAGGGTTATAAGTACTGTAATCGGGGTTATAAGTATAGTTACCTTACCTAAAGGCCTAGTTACTAAGTCCCATGATCCTTTCAGTAGGGAGTTAGGTCTGGCTAGACTTGAGCCCAGTGGAAAAGGGGGATTTGGTTCAGGGGTTAGGGGTTCGGATATATGGGTTGAGGATTAAACCCTAAACCCTAAACCCTGAACCCCAAACCGTGGCTCTGCTCAACAGGGTTTCGAGGAGATTCAGGGTTCTGGAAGCACTCCCCGCAAGTTTGACCGAGCCTACCCACCGGTTTAGGGTTTAGGGTTTAGGGTTTAGGCGAAATAGAAGGTGACGATCCGACCGTTGGCTCACGTTGTAGCCTCAGCTTGCCTGTTGGGTGCTTGTCAAGGTTTAGGGCGTCGGATCCCAGGGAGCTAGGGTCTAGGGCTTTCGCTTAGGGCTTGCGGTAAGTGCGGTAGGAGTTCAAGGTTTCTGTAGGGGCCTTGAGGCTATATGGGTGGTTGTCAAAATTAGGGTCCCTTTTGGGGTCCCTATTATTTAGGGTACCCAGAAAGGAACCTTAATTTTGACAACTACCCATATGCTTCAAGAGAAGTTCTGAGTTCGTTTCAAACGTGACGTACCGGCATGCAGGAGATATTCAAGTACTCAGCAGCTTGAAACAACAGTGGCCTGCATCAATTACCACCATCGAGAAGCAAATGCGACCTTCAACTCAATCCCTCAACCCTCGCCCTGAACCCCCAAAACTTGAAAAGATAAACCGTAAACCCAACATGATCGGAAAAGGGAATGAGAGTCCAGCCCTGGGCCGGCAGTTCGCACACCAGCCATCCCCGGAAGCCCAGCAATCAATTTGTGTAGTAAGCTACCCTGTTATCAGTACTAAGCTCATACGTTAGTGTAGCAACCGGCATAATTCGCGACATCAGCGAAATTGGGCAGATGCGCCCTTGTAGTCAGCGGACTGGGGCGGGTGTCTTTAGGTTACTCCGTGATATTGTATTCGGTTGACTTTGGTTGCTTTACCCATGCCACGGTCTTCTAACTTGCATTCAGGAAGCATCGGCTTGTTCCATGCTGTTTGTAAGTGTGAATTGGTTGAGGTTTCACGTGTTAGATTACATTTGGTTTGCTCGGATGTTTCTGCATGTAAGATATATGTCTGTCTCAACCTAGCTCGTCTTACTGGAAGCCGTGCCTACATTGTGCCAGTGAAACCCTCAACCTTAAAAGCTAAGCCTACGCCCTAAAACCCTAAACCCTGAGCTTTCCACCTTAGCCCTAAGCCCAGAAGCCTGAATTCGAAGCCACAGCCCGGTCTCCATCGAAGCCCTACATCGCCACGGTTTAGGGTTAAGGGTTTGCCAATGCTGCAGTATTCTCGCAAATTTCGCATCTGTGAGTTTGATGGGATGGTTCGAGGAGTAAGGGGCTCACTTAAGGTTCAAGTACCCTAAACTTAGATAGCGAATCGGAGAACTTTAAACCTTTTTGGCCTTATATATTGGCTCTCTCTTAGAAAGTTTGAACTTTTTGGGGGCCCGGTTGTTGAAGAAGAGAGTAAACCGCGGTATATCCCTTACATCCCTTACTACCCAGACCCCCAAAGTAGGTAAAATAATGGCACATACCCTATAAAAGGCTGTTATTCTACATACTCGTGGGGTCCAGTTTTACCCTAAACCCTAAACCCTGAACCATCCACCGAAGGACGGCAGCGCTTGGCCAGCAGAGAAGGCAGGACCTATCTTCAAAGGCGCATCTCCAAGAGTGCTTTAGGGTTTAGGTTTTAGGGCTTGCATCTTTGATAGGGTTTGGGCTTTCGGGTCCAGGTTAAAGGTATTGTGAGATAATAATTATTTGTCAGGGTTTCATGAGCACTTGGTGAAGGTCCTGATGATTTGTCATTGGTGTTTTAGGGCTTCTTGCAAGGCTTTGAAATTCCTACGATTTCGGGATGGAGCGCCCTGAGACTTCGACCCTAAATTCCACTCAGTTCCAAGGTTTAGTGTCTAAGATTGGGGTTAGGATCTTACGTTCAGGACTGGAAATGGCTTCTTGAATTGCGAAGGCTACAGTTTTGAGGATTTCATTAAGACATATTGCACCAACAAAAAACGGTGGGCCCTAGACTAGATTAGAGAAACAAATACGTTCTGGCAGGTTGGGGTTCGGGCATTATGAACGTGAGACCGCGCTCAGGGCGAATTTCATTTGTGGGTCAGCTTGCCGGATGCATCTGGGACAAGTGGCAGGTGGTTGCGTTGTAGAAGATCAGCCATGCTGACGGCTTGCAAAGACCCTGTTCCCTTGTTGGCAGACTATACGTTTCGGACATTTCGGGGACCCAGAAAAGGATCACAACTTGGAGGTTCGATTGTACTACGTATGAGGTGATAAACCGACCACTGGTGGCATCAAGAAAACCCGCAATTACCAGCTTAGTCAAGCTTCTTCCAGCCTATACTTAGGACGGGGATGCAATGGAAAGGTTGGCTCAAGTTAAAATTAATTAAATACGAAAAAATAGGAAAAAAATAGGAATCCAAAATAGGAATCCAAAAAAAAAATAGGATCCGGGTGGCGGAAAAATAGGAATCGGTATCCCGAAAATAGTAAAAAAATAGTAAACAAATAGGTTCCAAAAATAGGAAAAAATAGGGACAAATAATATCAGACCAGAAAATAGCAAAAACATTAGGCAAAATAGGAAAAAATAGGAAAACACAGGCAAACTGATGCAAAATCCATAGTTCTCACACCAGAAAATAGCAAAAACACTAGGCAAAATAGGAAAAACACAGGAAAACACAGGCAAACTGATGCAAAATCCATAGTTCTCAGACCAGAAAATAGCAAAAACACTAGGCAATATAGGGAAAAATAGGAAAAAACACAGGAAAACTCATACAAAATCCATAGTTCTCACACCAGAAATACACTAGGGAAAATAGGGAAAAAAAGGAAAACATAGGAACAGTAATACAAACACAACAGTTTTTTAAAGCAGATGCAATCAATCAAAAACACAAAGGAAAATAAGAAAACTAGTCCAAAACCCACATCTCCAAGCACCCACATGTTATTCAATCCTGGTATTGGTGCACCTGTTTCCCAAGTTGGGTGGGTGGGTGGGAGACTGTGAGAGAGATAGAAAAAGAGAGAGTCAAGCGAAGACACCTCTGTCCGATGTGTACTGTTTGTTTGCTTTCCCTTTGTAAGATTTGTTCAGTTTTCAATTGTCCGTAATGGTTATACAAACTCTGTCACCATTTGCTAGTTTCGTTTTTTCTGTTGCTTCTAGTGGTTCTATTGTTCTTTGTAAATTTTCACATGTTCGTTCCTATTTTCCCTAGTGTTTGTTTTTTTGCTGTTGCAGCCCCTCACCCAAAGCCTTCCTGCCTCTGCACCCCTTTTGACATCTGTGTTCCGCACGACTTCGTCCAGGCACAAACATGTCATGCACGACGACAGCACAAGCACGACAGCAGCTGAGTGAGCTTTGTAATTTGAAGCACTTAAGACTTACAACTTATAGGCCTTAAGCCTTAAGCATCAGCATCAGGCAGCAGCAGGACTTAGTAGGCAGCGGCAGCAGTGATGCAGATTCCTGCCGCTTGGACTCCGTCTGGACCTCAGCCCGGCAGCTGAGAGCTAGGGCAGCCAGATTTTCCAGTGCGAACCTGTTGCCTGCATTGATCCGTGATCCGTGGCTTGTCTCTTGGGCTCAACGATTCGAAGGATTGTGCAGTTCGGCATCGGCATTGAGGGGTTGCTAGGTTTTTTAGCTGTAGCTGCAGCGGACATGTCGAAGAAGCTGCTGAAAGCTAATCTGGCATCCTTGATCGTTGCCGTCGTGGAGAAGCGCCGCCACATAGAGATCCAAGAGGAAGCATCCTTCGACACAGAAGATGAGATGGATGATCTTGTGTTTGGCAAACAGGTGAATTCCGATGCGCTGGCTGCCCTTTCTCTCAAGGACTACCGCAAGGCCTATCCAAAGGGTCCGAGTACGTCGGCGGCGGCGTCGGCAGCTGGGCCCAAAGAGAAGAAAGAGAAGAAAGAGAAGAAGGAAAAAGTCAAAAAGGACAAGAAGGAGAAGGCCAAGCCATGATTCCTCTCCTGCGGCTCCTCGCCTGGATTCCTCGGCGGTTTTGCCTATGATCAAGTGTAGACTACTGGTCGTTACTGGTCACTTTGGGCCTCGCCTCGGATTCCTCGGCGCTTTTGGCTATGATCAAGTGTAGACTGATCTTGATCACTCTTGGAGGTCGGAAGCAGCGGCCGTGAACACATGTGCTTGAGTGCTGCCCAGGGTTTCCTGAAGCCCACCCTTTTGCCCCGGTTTTCCCGAACCCCTAAGTCTTCAGGGTTGCCCTAACCCTTTCGAACATGTAGGAGTGCCTGACAAGTGCTTTGTCTCTCTGTCCTCCTTAGCCCTTCCGATCCTCCAAGCTCCAAGCCTATCCTCTGACCCCTTGACGTGCTGCCCAGGTTGGACCTTTATCATCTTCGTGGTGGGGGCCTGGGCCTCGTTCGTGGTGTTTTCGGCTTGGTTGAATGTGTAACTTTTTTGGCCGGGGTTTCGTCTGAGTCTGTGCAAGTTGGCCGGAAGTGCAAGCTGCAAGCACCTTTTACAGGAGAGCCCTGCTCTGTCCCCACCCTCCCACCCCACACAACCCTAACTAGTACTGCTGCCGTTGACCTTTTGTGCTTGAGTAGCTGCTTGAGTGCCCTGCATTTCCTTGGGTTGAGGTCTCTTGGTCGGCTCGGCGCTCGTCCTTCGTCCGATTGGGAGGTGCGAGGAGGGTTGGGCTTGGGTTGGTTTTGGTTTGTGTCGGTAGGCCAGGAGACTGTACTGTAAGTCATATGCATTGGGGTGTCGTATGCACGGCGTGGCCGGCTGGGCCTGAGCAGCTCATGCCCACTGCAGCCGTTCTGAAGCTATGCTTATGGCTGTGACCCATGCCAATACCACTACTGCTACCTGCTAGCTGCTACCTGTTGCTGCTGCTGCTGCTGCTGGTGCTGTGGCTGCTGTGTTGCTGCTGCTACTACTTTACTACTTTACTACTGACTACTGAACTACTGCGGATGGGGCTGCTGGGGCTGCTGGGGTGATTTTGTGCTGCCACTGCCACTGCCACTCACGCTCATTTCATGTCCTGATTCTTCTTGTGCTTCGTCTTGACTTTGTCATTGGCCGTCGATAATTGCCGGCCAAATACTCATCACCTGGACTCCTGCACGGGCACATGGACATCACCACAAAAGCACTGTCGTCAGGGCTCTCGGTTTCGCTCTGCATCAAGTGAAAGCCGAGTTTGGGACTGTTAGGGCGGTTAGGGCTTGTTAGGGGTCTAGGGTTGCGGGCTTAGGGTCAGGCATGACTACATGACTACAACAGCCGAGGAAACCCTTGGCACAGACGCAAACCTCCATCTGTCGGGATTTGGTAGCAGATTACTCTACACACATTACTACAGGATTGCCAAATCTCTCATTGTTCATGTGGTTTGCCAAAATAAGCAATCTAAGAACCTAAGACTCTAAGACTCTAAGACTATCCGATATCCCATAGCCGCCATAGCCATAGCCGCCAGGCATAGGCCGGGTTGGGTCAGGGCATAAGTTTTCTAATGATGGATCATGGGTATGTCTGCGCATCTGGGTGGCCTTAGCTGCTGTGGCACATCCCCGAAACCCTGTTTGCAGGCTGCTTCTCTGGCTTTCTCGATGCCAGGGCCCTGGAGAGTTAGTGCAGACCCAGGCTTCCCAAACCCAAATTGTCAGTGTCGTGCTGTGGCTGTGGATTGTGATCGAAGATTTCTTCTTATGTCTTATTCAACTTACTCAATTGAATCTATTGAATCTAATCTGTTCTATTGAATAACAGTTAAATAACACTAATATCTTCCTCCATTGCAATATTTGCAGTAGCCGTAGCCTGTGACTGGGGCTTGTTGTGGGGCTTGATTCTTGAATGACTTGCAACCGAAAACAGTGAAACACCAAGCCGACCAAGCCGAACTTTTGTCAAGGTGTTGACACTTAGACTTAGACCGTTTGTACTCTAGGCCCTGGGTCAGTTAAGCTTGATTTGATAACATGTTGTATTACCTAGTAACCTAGTAGTTTTGTCATTCACTCGTCACACTCGCCTCCAAACTCCTTAAAACTCTTAAACTTAAACCAGACCGAACGACCCTAACCACCCTAGCGGCCCTAGCCCTGACCAAACCCCAAACTGCTTCAACCCACCCAGGCCGAACCGCTGAAGCTGATCTTCTCCTCTTCGAGTCCGATGCTCAGTGGATCACTGAGGACTGATGTTGTCTTTTCACATCTTCTGGATTCTGGAGCTGCGGGGTATCCCAGGTAGACTCCAGGTAGAGTTAGAGTCAGTTAGAGCCAGATAGAGTATCCAGATGAGCAGAGTAGTGTGAGTAGAGTGCCCGGCAGCTAACAGCAGATAGCTGATGAGCTGAATCACATGTGTCCAATGAATATCCCTGCGGATGCCCAGGCGTGCCATCTTCCGATGAGTGACGACAGGCTTAGGTCTAGATGTGTGCGTGTGCGTGCGTATGTTGTGTGCGTGTGCTGTGAGTGCCTGCGCACGCCATGTGTAGTGTAGTGTGCTGAGCAGATTCAAGTGCAGTGACCGCGATAGAAAACCCCATTACCGCGATTAGCATAGCCGGCATAGCCGCTATAGCTGTAGCCGCTAAATTAGCGAATATAGCGGTAGTAACCTGGTATTAGCTGCCATAGTGGCCATAATGGCTGCCATAATGCCATAGTGATAGTGGCGTTGCACAGGTCGCAGGTAGGGCCGGCACGGTGTTGCCTAGGGCCTAGTGGTGTAGTGAGTGTAGTGGCTGAGTGTACAGAATTTCGTGAGAGTGTTGTGCTCTGTATGAAAGACAAAGCCCGCTGGCCATGCTTGGACGACGAGCCTCATCGATCCATGAGCAAAGACTGCACTCACATATGACAACAACTATAGTAACTATAGCAGCTATAGCCTTTCGGTGAGCCCAAAACCAGTTCATGCCGTGCTGTAGCTGTGGCTGTAGCAACAATACTGCTACTTCTACTATGTCCGAGTCTATGTCTATGTCTGAGTCTATGTGCATTGCAGAATTACTCGGAGTAGATGAGTAGAATTTGTTATTCGTTCTTCAAGTTTCGGACATGGCTGGTAACGGCTGCTAACTTGGCACTTGACTTGGGCCACTTGGGCTTCGGCCTGGTTCCGAGTTCCGAAAGTTGAGCACCGATGAATTCTTGTGGCTCAGAGTTCGATGCATTGCAGCGACTGCATAGTGAGGGTTAACAATTTTGATGCCAGCTCCGGCCACCGGGCAACCCAGTTCCAACCTCGCTGTGAGTTCCAAGCTGCTGTGCAAGTGACTCTTCAGAGCTGGGTGCCACACTGCCACACTGCAGCATAGTCGTGCTTGGTCCATCGTACAGTCGTACAGCATGGGCTCCCTTCGTGCCGATGGTGGCACCACTTCTTGGTCGAAGTGGGCGGAGGTGGCCTTAGATGAGGTGACTCTCAGCCAGAAGAGTAGTGAAGATGATTTTTTAGAGGCAGAAGCGCTTCGTTCGATCACACCATCACGGAATTCTTGTGTCGACTTCGAGCTAAATTTACCCCTAGACGATTGTGGAGCAGCCAGCACCTCGGCCACCGACCACGCCGGCCGTTCTTCTGTGTATACACAGGAGCCTAATGCAGTGCTGTTCTGTGACCCTGTAGAGCATGGCCCTCCTGTGTTGTGGTGGGCAAAGCTTCTGCGCCAGCACTCTGCTAACCTGGGCTGTGATGCAACGATTAGGCCACCAAGGCCTCTGAAAGTGCTGTCAGGGTGTTCTGGCATGCTTTCAGAGGCAATGGTTCTGCAGGCAGGGCCGGGTATGACTGCCAGATTGGGGACACGTGGTGCAAGTGCAGCTGAGTTTGCGCTGGCAGTATCAGTATCATTGTCATATATGCATTTCTGGTTTGTCTTGGATTCTTGAGTGTTATCTGTTATTTGCAACGTAAGGTTGGTTGCAATGTTGGTCAATGTGGCATGGGATCGCTGGACCGGTACCGCTAGGGTAGGACACTCAGGGCTCTGGCTAGATTCTAGACGGCCAGAGTAATGACCAGGAACACCGATGGTGGCATGCCATGCAGCTGCCTGGGATTTATCAAGCATGTCTGAACCTGCTCATCAGCTAGTCAGATGTCACTAGTTGTTTGAGTTTGACATGACAGTCAGTATCAATGTCGGTTGTTGCAGCCAAGCCAAACTGCTGCTTGCTGCTTGTATCTGGGCAGGTGCTGGGCATTCCTTACGAGTGCCTCAGTGTCTCCGATCCTGATGCAGCGTGCCAAGCTTTCATGAAAGCCAACTTTGCACCGACGCACGTGCACGACTACTTGCATGAACAGCTTCCTGAGCCTGGATCTTTCGGCCTTCATCATTGGTTTCAAGTCGGGACACCCTGCCCTCCTTTCAGTAAGATGCGGGTCAAGAGGCATGCTCCAGGGTCTTGCCAGAGCCACAAGGATTATGACACCATGTTCCAGGTAGTTACCTGGCTGCAGGAACATGAGCCTCAGGCAGGTGCTTTCGAGCAAGTGAAAGGGTTCACGATGACAGAAGATTCCAGAGATCCAACGACGCCGCTGCAGAGGCTGGGTGCATGGAGTTGTCATTTTATGACCAGAAGACATACAACAACCCTGATACCCCGTCTGCTGGAGCCCAAAATAATTCACCAGCTTATTTGCAGCCAGAGCAGCCAGAGTAAAGCTTATGGGCAGAGGGTGGCACTGGTGTTCGGGGGGCAGGGGGAGTCAGGGCGAGAGGGCAGTTTTGCATGCATTGCATACACACACAGACCATGTTACACTCCTGTTTTGAGGAAGAAACCTTGACCAAAACCCTGTCTCCTGCTCCTCTTGCAGCTTGCAACCCTGTGTTCTGGATTCTGGAGTCTGGAAGGTAAACTTTCGCACGCTGGGGTTTCTTTTCTTGGGGTTTCGTTTTCAAGAGCGGTATTCAATATTCCTGCCTGAAGGTTTATCTGATCCTAGTCACAGTCTTAGTCTTAGTCCTCTTAGTCAGTCTTAGTCACAGTCTCAGCTACAGCAGCTATAATAGCCACATAATCTTCGTCTTAGTCGGGTTCTATAGACTATAGTCTTGATTCTTGATTCTGATAATTGTGGCTCAGAACTTATCTACATGCTGTGCATGGAGCTGGAGTCTCGGTCCCAGATTGCATAGGTAGGGCATAGAGTGCATTGTCACCTGCTGATTCTAGAATTCTAGAGTTCTATTCCCCAGAGTCCTAGAGTCCTCGAGCCAGAGTCCAGAAGCCACACAGAAAGTTAACCAGTTCAGATCAGGCACAGCAGGATTAATCGAATTTGTCAGGCAAGTCATTCTGGTACTGGATTGGTCCAACACAATCATCATAGGTCATCGGATGATGCTTATGTTGGGTTAGTTTAGTTTCAATTTTCCCGAGTCCCACAAAATGATCGGGTATGGCCTGGGAATACCCAGGGCCCTAGGATCTGGCAGGTTCATGCAGAAGATTGAGAATGCCGAGTGGAAGCTCGGCGGCTATCACATCTTCTATGTGGCCGCGACTTGGCCTCATGGGCCAAGATGTCTCGGCCGAGGACTGACAGTGGAACGAAGTTGCAAGCATCTCTTTTGCGTCGCAGTCAATTGTCCCAGTTCTAGTCACTAGTCACTAGTCTTTATCGTCGTAGCCCTAGTATCACTTTGAATGGAGGTTGTATTGCGTGCAATTGCAAGTTACTGATTCTGGGGCATGTCCACATGCCATCCCAGAAAACCCCAGGACCCCAGATCTAGATTCACTAGTGACTAGAGTCTGATTAAAGTCATTAGAGTTTGAATTCGCATTCCTGTCTCTGTAGCTGTAGCTTGCATCAGGCCAAGCATGGCACCCCTTTGCAGTCAGTTTGGCCAAGCGATCAAACATTCGTGACAATAATCGAAACTTCAGAGTCTCTTGCTTTGTGGTTCGTTTTTCGGATACCGGGTTTGGTGTTGGAGAACCCGTGCCAGAGTGTTGTGTTGGTTTGCTAGGTCCGCTAGGTTCCATGTCAAGCGGATAGCTGACTAGCTTGAGCTAATCGAAAGAAACATTGCTGAAAACTTAATCTTTCTGGCTGCTGGTTCTGGGTTCCAACTGCTCTGGAGGTTGTTGCTGGATGTCACAGGAATCAGCCCAGGCAACTTTTGAAGCTGTTCACCATACCATGCTGAGGTGCTGCTAAAGAGCAATCAAAAACATAACTTGGGAGATTGAAGGCCTCTATGACATTATGACCCAACAGACTATTTAGTGTTTTGGTCAATAGGTTGTAGTATAGGAGCAGGGACTTTAGGGCTGCTCCACTGATCGCACTTGTATCGAGTCTACGCTAGAGTCACTAGAGTCTCACTAGAGTCGATAGAGACTTCGAGTGCAGAATCACTAGGTCGCTAGGGCCTCTAGGGCCTCTGGGGTGTCCTGTAACTGTATGCATGTTTGGCTTGAGTGGGCGGCTGAGTCTGCTTCCCGTGTCGAAGACACCCAAGAAGCTGCTGAGCCGTGTTCGGAACCAGTGAAAGAACATGTGTCAGAGGGCCGTCGCCGACGTGGGCCGCCAGTGGGTGGCCGTCTCCTGAATCAATTCCTGAAGGAGCAGCCTTCCGAGGTCGAGGCCAGTGAGGCCAGTGCCCCAAGCCGGGTTCGCCCAGTGAGCTTCGTGCCGACTGAATCTGTGCCCTGTGTTGACAGCCAAGAGTGTGGGCCGCAACAAGTTCAGAAGACCCAGCAATCACATCATGGAACGGTTTTAGCTGCGCTTGTTCGAGCATCTGCACCCTGGCTACAGAAGGCAATCGCACTATTGGGATTTAAGCATTTTGCTGCGGATGATGCAAAGCCAAATATGCTGCAGCTCGAATCTGGTGAGGGGGCAGTGGTATCCTGTGCTTCAGCCTCTTCAGCAGAAGAGCATGTAACGACAGCAGCTTCTGCTGCTCTGGTTCTCGAGAAGTCACTGGATTCCTCAAGCAAGTTTCTGAAGAGCTTGTCTGTGCAGGCAGAAGAACTTGGAATGAATCGCAAGACGCTCTTAGGCTGTAAGCATGCCGTGGCTTCAAGCTTGGTCCATGCTTGCGGTATGGCATGGGCTTGCTCCTTGCAGCGGCTTCGTGGACTCATCGAAAAAGGAGTTCTAAAAGGACTTTTACTGGTCACCAAGAGGGTTTATGACGAGACCCCGCTGAGGCTAAGAGTTCGTGTTCCAGGCCCAACAGGAGCAGCTGACACAAGCTTGAAGCCGAAGACAGATCGCAACCATGCCATAGCGAAGACACTGCAGACCCGATTCTCTATCGGTGTTCTTTGCCAGCATGTGAGATCCGGAGCGACTTTTTTCATGCATGGACTCCTTTGTGCCCCACTTCAGCTTCTTTTCCGCACAAGGGCCGAGGACCTGTATACGGCACAGCGCGAGGTCGAAGCGAGCATACCTGGTCTGGACGAGTTGCGATCGGCAGGGCAATTTGACACAGTCGTCCAGTCTGCGACCACAGACAGATATGCTGCAAACATGTGTGCAGAGAGGGCCCTGTGTACCTCTGGGCTACAGCTTCACTTGACCTGTGATGTTCACAAACTAAGCACTGCTCAAACCTATGAGCTTCAGATCGTTGGGTCTCATGTTTCTGCTCTCATCGCTTTGGGACTGGTGCAGAGAGAGGCAGGAGGCCTGGCAGAACTCCGAAAGTGCATGTGCGAAGTGATCAAAGACAGACTGCAAGTTCATGTTGGTCCTCCACGATCGGGCCAAGCTGCAGAATACCGCAACTCTGTCGGTCGACTCTTTTTGTCATCAAAACTGACAGAGGCCAGGGTCGGACTCGGAGCTCGGCGGGCGAACCAGCTCGCCACTATTCTGGAATTTTGTAATGGGGACTGGGAAAATGAAGATGAGATTGAATTCTGGGCAGAATCGTTCGTGGAGCGAAATGCGATCGTCGACAGCTTTTGCAGACTGGTGGTCCCGGCTTTGGCTCCTACTGCAGTGTGTGTGTTTCCACGGCACCGCTGGCATGGAGGTGAGCTGGCAGTTGACACTGCTGGGCTCCTCTTTGCAGTGCACAACATCGGTGGTGAAGCTCTCCGAAGGTACTTCTGCACAAAAGGCATCGTGGCTCGTGGTCTTCCACCTCAGGCGCCAGCGCCGTCCCAGGCCCAGGCTTTAGAAGCAGGCTTGTCAGAGCAGCAAGCTGATGGAGCTGATCCTGGAAGTGTGGAAGCTGTGGATGCATGTGTAGCAGAAACAGAAGCTCGTGCACAGCCCGCACAAAGTGCACAAGGGGATGCAGCAGGACAAGCGCAGGATGCGACCCAGCTGCAGCAGCCTTTGTGGCATCCTCATTTCTTGTTTCGAGGGGTGGGATGGTGACGGTTATGTTATGGCTGTTATGGCATGGTTGTGGCTGCTAGGGCCGCTAGGGCCAGGGCCAGAGGGAATGTGGCTACGGCAGCTATGGCAGTGGACAAAAATACACCGCTGTGCTAATAGTGCAGGCACTTTGCAACACACACTCATCATCAGTAGTATATTAGTATAGTATCGTCAGCAGAATCGGTGTCGACAACAGACATCCGTGGAATTTTTGTTTCCAACACATCAGGTGAAAAAGCCCTTCAAGAGCCAAGGATCCAGGTCTTCAGACATTCCCAAATGCAGCAGTTTACTGTCATGAGTTTTGCCAGTTTTTGCAATGGATACAGAAGCAGAAGAAATGTAGAACTACTAGGGTTATTAGAACCCTATAGAGTTGGGAGATGTGGATTCCAGGAGCCTCCTTCCATTTTCTTATTTCACCTATTCAAACCTATTGATTTACGGACCTACTAGGGCCTTGGTCCTAGGCTGTATACTATAGTTACTATATAGCATTATATAACACTTGTATATAATGCCCATAAGAGGTAACGGTCTGCCAGACTAGCAGCTGGCAGGAAGGGCCGGGTAGGAGTTCATAATCTATCCCACAGAAGTTTTCCAGTGTTTCCTTCTTAGACCTTGGACTCGAGAACAAAGGTTTCCGGCAACCCTGTGGACTGGGCTGCTGTCAACCAATCCATGAAACAGTTGGTGGCAAATTGGGTGGCTGCCTCTCCAGGCCCTTGCTTGGTTCTGATCCGGCTTGCTATGACAGTTCCAGTTCGTTTGATGCATAAATTTCTGCAGCTAGCTTCTGCTGACTGGGAGAAAAAACAACAGCTTCGAGCCGCTCATGGAAAGGAGCGAGATTACCGGTTATCTGCAGCATATGATGGAGCAGATGTGAATCTGGCTTTTGAGTCCTTGGGACAACTTTTCCAGGAGCCAATCAAAGAGTTGCCATTATCTTCCAGGAACAATGCCATGAAGGTCCTGGCTTTTCGCCTCTTTGCACGGTTAGCAGGTGCTCTGCACCTGCTTTTGCGGATGCCTCGCGGGGCCTTCCCGTACCGCTTGTTTGGCATGCTCTCAACGCATGACACTGACCGTTTCGCTGAGGAGCTACTGAAAGTACCGAGCTGTCGGCTGGATCCGTTTTCCCAGAAATTCCTGGAGCAGCACAGCACTGTTGAAGCTTTGTGTGCTGCTGTTTCTAAGCTGGAAGCCCTGGGCCTCATGTGCGAGACCGACGTGGTTTGTATCGAATCCCGTCATGCTGCTGCCCGCCGCCTGCTGGTTAGTCGGCAGCAAACATGGTCCTATTCCTTCACAGACATTGCCGCGGAACACTTGTGCCGACAGTTCCACAAGTCCCAGGATGACATGCTTGGTGCAAAGAAGAACCGGGGGAATCATCGGAAGAAGCGACAGCCAAGGAAACAGAAGCGCCGAGCCAAACCGCCCACTGGGAAAAAAAAAAGGCGGAAAGCCAAACCGGACACAGCAAACAGGGAACACAGAACTGGTGGCGCCCAACGTTCGTTTCTTCATCAAAGATTGCAGTCAGCTTCTGCTGAGGAATGGCGTGATCGGTCAGCACTGTTCAAAAGAGCGAATGAGGAGTACCGTCGGCTTCCTGTGTCAGAGATCGCTCGTCACAAAGAACTAGGAGAGGCAGCCACTCTTGCCGGCAGGCATGGAGGGCAGCGATTTGCTTCGGGAGTTTCGGGCAATGCTCGACGATCAGTCAGGGCAACAGCACTGGTTCCTGTGGCCAAACATGAACAGGATGCTCTGGCTGTGATCCGGAGGGCCGAGCAGCGTGCATCGAATGCACAGAGGCTGGAACTGGCTAAGGCCAGAGCTGCTGAAGTTGAACTTCGTGAGATCCAGTCCCAACAGACATTGGAAACTTATGGCATCATCGATGGCACACAAGTGTTTGCCAAAGGTTCCAGTGACGAGCCTGACTTGACAGTGGAGCCTGGACGGGGGCGCATTCAGGTCGGCCAGTGGTGCCCGCCCATTGGTCCACTCTGCAAGGCCCGAGTGGTTTTGTTTGGTTCCGAAGCCTGCAACCCTAAAATCACCAGAAGCCCGAGTGCACCAGATACCTCCGAAAGCATAGCCGACATAGCCCTAGCCGGCCCTAGCCAGGCCGGCTGTAGACCCTAGGCTTTTAATTCTAGGCCCTGGGCTTTAAACTTTAAGCTATTCCGGCCCTCCAATCCTGGAACTAGAATCTAGAAATCTAGAAGCCCTAACCTAGAGCACTGGGCTCGACTCTCGAGGCCCCAGGCCCTAGAATCCCTAAACTAGAGTCGAAAAGGTTTAGAGTTTAGAGTCCCCCACATGTTTTATTCCTACCTGCTCTAGTCTAGAGTCTAGCCTGTGTTTGAGCCCTTGCGAGGCTGCCTTCCAAAGCGACGCAGATGCTTGGTCAGGCAGGCGTTTTCGCTTGGCTTCGCAGCTGGCTGCAGATTGGGAAGAAAGGACGATGTTGCAGATCAATGCCAAGATGCCTCCAGATTTCATTGATGTGGACACAACCAGCCTGTGTCAGAAACACTATATGTGTGTATGTGGGAAAGCTTCTCAGAGTAGTGAACCAGAAGATGCATGGTTTTGCCATCAGAAGATGATCCGCCTCCTGCGCCCTTACTTGATAGTGAAGCGGAAACCTAGACAGACGACACCCGCTGGCGATCCTCAGGAGGCTCCAGCTCCCCAGACAGCAAAACTTTCGGTGGAAGCAAGGAAGCCTGCTTTGAGAAAGCTTCTCGACAAGTCCTTCCTGGTAGCTTGTTTGCATAGTGCAGCAGCGCCTGCACCAGCAGCTGCCGAAGCCCCATTGAATAAGTGGGCAGCTGCAGCTTTGGGCATGAATGTGGCGGACGACAGTCCTGAAGAGGACGAGGAGGTTTGGTTCCATATCAGTTACTGCAACCTGCAAACCTGGATGTTTTCTTTCTTGTGCTTGGAAAAGATGTATGCTGATCCCATCGAGGATTCAGTCGGCAACAAAGTCATACGACTGAAGGTGCCCGACGATCTTTGTGTTCAAACATCGATTCAAACATTTGCTGCCCTGAAGCTGAACAGATCTTGGAGCATGTCTCTTTATGTCATAGACTCGAGTGCCAAGCCGATTGAGGAGAATTATGTCACGCCGAACACAGTGGATGTTCGCCTTGTGCCGGAGTCCGATATTCCTGTGCTTCGGGTTTGGCTGGGCAGTCTTGCCGAACGAGATGTGAGGAGACTAGAGAACAATCGAAAGAGGAAACGGGAACAATCATCATCGATTCCTGCATCGAAGAAGTCTGGACATGCAAATGTGCGCCTGGTCGCCGAGCATGCTGTAGAGTCTCTAGAGGCCATGCCTGGTGTTGATGATGCTTGGAGTGGTGATGAGGAGCCTCAGAAAGAAGATGAGGCAAATGATGCACTGCATGAGTTAGCTTCTTTCATAGGTGATGTCGCTCATGGGCCTTCTGAAGCTCCTGTTGCTGCAGGCGAACCGCCTCCAAAGCTGAACAACGAATCAGCTTCCTCGTCCAGCTTTCAAAGGCCGGTGGCTGCAGGGTCTGATCTGGGGACATCGGCTGCCGAACAGAAGGCCAAACCAAAGGCAGAGAGCAGTGCCGGCAAGAAGAAGCTTGTCAAGGAGGACAGTATTCTTGTGATTCGTGATGGCATTCTGTTTGGATCTTTGCGTTACAACTCGAGATCCAAAACCATCATTGCGATCTGTGAAACAGAGGGCCATGGCGGACATGGAAGCTGTCGAAAGGAGCGAACCACAGCACCTTCATCCAAGGCTTTGATCCAAGGCAAATCTGGACGACCGATAGGGTTTTTGGTTCACTGGCTGCTGTCGGGCAAGGAGTACAAAAACTCTGGGGAGCATGTTCACAGCTTCACTACTTCTCTGCATGAGCGGCAGAGAGCTCGAAAGTTTTTTTTGGAGCTGGAGGGGGCTCGTGCCTTCAGCGAGAAGGCAGAAAAGGCTCCAGAGCCAGGCGAGCCAGATGAGCCCACTGTGTGTGCCTGAAGCCGAACAAAACAAGACTGAGTGTCAGCCAAGTTTTCAGTGACTTGTTTGAGCGCGCAGTGGTTCCAGTCTTCACATGTTGCATCAAGAATCGCTTCACCAGCAGGGCTTTGAGCCTAATTTGCAATCGTCCTCCCACTTGAAAGGTATGTCTGTGTCGAAGCCACAAGAGCTGCCTTTTCAATCCTAGGTCCTAGTCATGGTCTGCAGCAAATCCTGCCCAATGTAGCTCGTTCTGTTAAGCTTTTTTGGAGTTCAACCTACATGGACCTATGCATCATGTTCCCACTGCAGGATCTTCATCTGCTTCATGCGGAAGGATGTCTACACAGAGGACATGGCCGCCCGATGGAAGAAACTCATAGAGGCTCCGAGTGACTCCAAGTGCTTGCTTGCATGAATAACAGTTACTGGGATGTGGATTCGCAGAGGATTGTGTATTCCAGTGCAACAGTGACATGCTGCAGTGTCGTGATGTTTCCGGATTAGAGTGTCGATGTTACTGATACTGTGTTTGCTCAGCGGTCACAAGTGCAGTCGGATTGCTGCAATCGTATGTGCTGTGTCCTCCACTCCAAGCTTGTGCCCCTGTTCTCTCTGTCCAACAGGATGTGCTTTGCGAGCAAGCACGTTCTGGCCCACAGAGTTTGTCGACTTTCCTGGAGGATAGCAGCTCTGATTTGCTCCGGTCTTGGCAAGGCCAAGGCTCCCAGAAGGCCTGCTTTTCTCAGGATTGGGTTAGTTAGGGCCACGGACGAGTGATTATTGCCTTGCAGGTGTCGCGAGATTCATGTGAGGTTGCCCAAGAAGTTAGTGGTCTCATAGCTGGGCCTTGCCCCTTCCATCAGAGGACCCGATCAAAGACTACAGAAAACTCGGTATGCTTCAATCCAAAGAAACAATCGAAATTGCAACCAGGCACTGCAACATGCAATCCACATTCAGTTTCTTTTCGCGACTTCTGGTTTGCAGTTGTGCAAGCCATCATGCCAGGAATCATGCCGCACAGCATACACATGTTCTTGTTGCGCTCGGAATTAGAATAAAAGCTCATGCTTTAGGACCTTGGGAAGGTCGATTTGTTGTTAGCCCCGCCGCTTCAAATGGTCACAATTTGCTGATGTTCTGACCTTGTTGACTTGTACCTGCGGCTGCAAACGGAACATTGTCTGAACCTTGGTCTCAGGCTCCTAGTTACTCGTAGTTTTTCCTATTGTTTCCAGCAGCACAGATTTGGTCGCCGAATTTGGGGTCTACTTTTTTCCTATTTTCCCAGAAGCACAGATTTGCTTTTCTATTTTTGGAGCTATTTTTTCCTATTTTCTTGTGCACTCAGTTTCTATTTTTTTCCTATTTTCGGGTCGGAGGTTCCTATTCCGGAAAAAAATAGGAAAAAAATAGGAACCTCCGACCCGAAAATAGGAAAAAAAATAGAAACTGAGTGCACTAGAAAATAGGAAAAAAATAGCTCCAAAAATAGAAAAGCAAATCTGTGCTTCTGGGAAAATAGGAAAAAAGTAGGTCCTACGCAAGGAGACCACATCCATGCTTCCGAAACTCCATGGAAGCAGCTTTGGCCGATTCCAGGAGCAGGTCTCCAGAAAACAGCCAGGTCATACAGATTCCAGAGTGGATGTTTTGCTGTTGTGGCTTATCCTGTCACGAAATTGTCATCGCTAGACTCTAAAGTTTTGGGAACCCGGATATGTCGTACTGGTCACCGACTGGAGCCAGTGCCTGGAGGTTTGCAATTTCAAGTTGTTGCCTGGAGCAGTACTGTGTGGTGTATATCCATCGCACTGGAAGCATTTCTTGGTGCACCATTGCTTGCATTTGTTGTGTAGCTTCCCATGGATATCAGTTGCACTCCTCAAGGGACCATGGCATTGCCCGGAGTTTGTTGTTCATAGGCACTCGGTCCTTTTACCGTGGCAGACATGTGTCTAATGATCTAATGATTTTGTTTGCTGAGTCTGAAGCTTGGCAGGCAAGCCGAAGATGGAACACATCAGAGGAAGGTGTGGTGAAGCAGTGGCAGATTTCATCAGAGAAAATTCGTGCTTCGCTGGGGCTCAGCCGTGCCTGGAGTGGATGGACAAGCCAGCCCGACTTTGTTGGTCATGGGCTTGTGCTGAACCCACGTTCGAAGGATCTGCTGAATATCTGCTTCGGAGCACACCTCAGGAAAGCAGGGCTGGCCTTGTGGCTGTCCCAAGAAGCCAAAGACAGCGTCCAGGAGCTTTACCTTGATGTATCGCAGGGTGTGCAGCGTGAGCCATGGAATCGAGCAGGGGGTGAGGCGCCATGCCTCACAACGAGCACCGCCCTGTATGCTTTTGGAAAGGACAGGCTTGTCTATCCCCAGGAGTTGGCACGTATGATGGGCTGGCCAGATCAGTTTGAGGTTCCTGCCATGGTATCTCCGCAGAAGCTTCGGCAGATGATCGGAAACGGCATTGCTTTGCCGTGTTTGGGGACTATTTTGCTGACGTGGCACATCGTTCGCATGTCGAACTCGCAGACACAATTTCTTTGATGATTGAGTCTTCGTCAGCCTCAGTTCATGCATGGCAGGGCAGAAACCATGCATTGTTCGTCGAACACAAAGTTTCTCTGCTCTTTTGTCCCCGAGGCTCCATAGCCCAGATCTGCACCACCTTAACCTAACAGGACCTAACAACCATCGAAGGCTTATATTCAATATTCAGTTCCCGCACCACCTCAAGACTCCTGTGGTAGCAGTTCTGCATGGAGCTGCGGGCCTGCCGGTTGTCTGTTGCAACCTGCTGCTACACTAGGTCCTTAGGTTTGTGTGCCTTGAAACCGGGTCCAGAGCAGTCACAGGGAATGGCAAGCACAGTGCCGTTCAGGAGCGAGGCCTTTTGTGAGGCCTAGTTGCTTAGTTGCTGTGGCAAGCTGGAAGCCTGAGATGTGCGGCATGCAAATCAGTCACGGGAGTTCTGCCTCGCTTCGCATTGCAGCTCCATGCATCAGATTGCCTTGTCAATTGTGATTGTCCCCTGTACAACAGTGTGACAGTACGACAGCCGAGCAGTCTTATTCGCCCAGAGCTGCCTACTTCATCAAGGCCAGGACGTGCCACTTGAATCATGCCGCCAAAGCTCTCAAAGGAGCTTCCGAAAGTGAAGGAGGACAGCATGATTGCGAGTGGGTGGGCAGGTATGTGACTTCGTAGTTAGATGCATTGCACAGATGCCAGTAACTCAGTAGTTGCACTGCTTCGGACTGGCAGGAAACATCCGGGCAATCCATGAGAGCATGGGCAGATGCCGGTGTTGTGGAATTGGACTTGGACGACTCCTTGGCTCCCACCCTTCCCCTTCCCCCAGCTTCGGCCCCGGCACCCAAGACAGCCCCAGCTCGGCGAGCCACAACGAAAAGTGCTACCAATGTGTTGCATTGCACAAAATGCAAGCGCTCCTCCAAGGACTCTTTTGGAAGTCGAACTCGCTAGACTACTAACTACTAGACTTGTCAGTTGTGTTCGTGCCTGCTGCCTGATGCTTGCATGGGGTGCTTCGAGGAAACAACCTGGGGTGCCTACACCCAGAATGGCATGCCATCAGAAGATGCTTGTGCCGTTGCCGGAAGATATGCCGTGTTGTGCTTTGCCTGGAGTGGCAGATTGCAATGGCCCGCCTCCAGGATGCGAAGGACCCACTGTCACAGTTGTGGAGTGACATAGATGCAAACCTGGATGCGGCCGATGCAGGTGAAGACTTTCCGACACCAGTGCCAGTTCCTAGTGCTGTGCACAACACTACATCCTTCCTGGAGGAGTTTTCAAGTCAGTGTGCATTCATCACCGAGGCTGAGTGCCTAAAGTTCACAGGTGCCACGCTCACATCTTTGGGATACGAGCTTGAGTACCGTTTCGGTGTGGATGGCCAAACGGTCCTGAAGGGCATGCATGTGCAGCTGGCCGACCTTCCAGCAACCATGAGTGTTGGAGACATTCTATCGCTCCATAAAGTGAAGCTCTCACATGTGAGAAACTTGTCGCAAGATGAGTTCCTTCTGAGCCCCGAAAACCAGGTACACCCGGCCCAAGCCAAGGCGGTTCGCGGCAATGCATGCAGTGCTTTAGTGAAGCAGCGAGTATGGAACAACAAGGGGGTGCTAGGTCTGCCGACGCTGCGAAAAATGAAGGAGAAGGCTGATGGTTTGGACGAGAGCTTGGCAAGTTCCTCAGGCCAGGTCAATGGGGAGACTGTCGATAAAAAGAGAACCATCGACTGTTCATTGGGCTCATTGGGGGAGAATCCAGCTTCAGCCGCTCCGAAAAAGGCACCGAAGAAGGGTGCCAAAGCAAAGGCTGTTGCCCCTGGGGCTGGGGAAACTCCAAGGCGATCATCGCGTGGATCTGAGAAGAGCAACCTTGGTGGCGGCTCTGAGAAGTTCTCGGACAAGGTAGGCCCCTATTCTGAAGCGGAGGCCCAGGAGAAGTTGCCAGGAGATGTCGTTCTCCAGAAGGTTTGCGAGTCATTGCGAAAAGTTCCGCAGTGCTTCCAAGGCTTGGATCCCGTGCGTCATTTGCAAGGAGAGCAGCTGGGCCGTTCCACACGTGCAGCCGGAGCCTTAGGTCCTTAGAAAATGCATGTTGAGGATCTTGTAGCTTGGAGGCCCTGTGTTCACAAGGCCCCAGGCCTTTGGCCCGGACATTCGACTTTGATTCTACATGCTCCAAATATTCCATTTCTATGTCCAGGCCCCAACCCCAACAGCAACAACCACAGCAGCCGCAGCAGCAACAGCAACAACATTGGTAACCGTCGTGGCCGTAGTGGTAACAGGCAAGGGCGCAGGCAACGGTAACCGCTAGGTCCGGTAGGTAACAGTAATGCAATGCCTGCTGTATTTGTATTTGATGGCCTGAGTTGGTGTAAATTCGAGTGATTCGAGTGTTGAAGGTCCCCATGTGTTGCTTGTTTGACGGCCTGTGGGTGATGTTGCATGGTATTGTTGTCACTGTTGTTGTTGATGTTGATGGTGGTGGTTGTGGTTCTCTTGCCATTGCCCTTGCCGATGCCATTGCCGCAGATGGCAAAGACTGCTAGAATCCGCCCCCACATCACCGCCGCCAGCACCGCCGCCAACCTGCCCAACCACCATGACCACCACGACCACCATCGCCACCACCGCCACCACTGCCAGCGCTGCCAGCATTAGCAATCATTGGTCATTAGTATCGTCACCACGACCAGCGCTGCCAGCACCGCCACCACCACCGGTCACCAGCACCACCATCACTACCACCGGTCACCAGCGGCAGCAACAGCAACCACAAGGACAAGCGCAACAGCTACAGCCACAGTCAGAGCAACAACAATATAACAACAGCAACAACGGTAACGTAACGATAACAACACCACGAAGAACAACAGCAACAACAAAAACAACAGTGACATAGTCACATAGTGCATCGTCCGGCACAAGGCAGCACAGATTCTCATAGATCAGAGTTCCCCATACGGCTCTAGATCGAAACCACATTAACCTCCAAAAAATAGAGGCAAAGCCTGCTAGGTACACGGCCTTTGTCATTGGTGCCGCATGAATATGCAGGGTTGACACTGGTGAAATAGAAGCCACAATTAGAGTTGTTTTCGGAGGCTGCCACGATGTAGAAGTAGAGCGAGCGACACTTCGAAGCAATAGCACATGGCATCCATGAAGTTGGTGCTAGTGGTGCTGGTGGTGGTCGGGCCTGAGGCCTCAGGGCATGGTAACCTGGTAGTGACTGGTAGTGCAGTGGTGGTGGCGGTGGTGGTGGTAGTGACAGTGGTTGTTTTTGTTGTTGCTGTTGTTCTTGTTCTTGTTCTTGTTATTGTTGTTGTAAATGTTGTTATGTTATATGTTATGTCATGTGCTTCAGATGGATGTCGACTTTTCTGCATGTGTTGCCCAAAGCTTTCCAACCTGTTGGGATGCCGCTGGTACATTTTCTTCGTTCTTGTGCTTGAGATGGAAGCAGACTCGTTTTTTGTTCTTTCCCCAGGACCCAGGAGCTTCTCTTCTTGTATTCTGGGTCCACTCGTGGTAGACTGGTAAACTCAAACTGAGCCCCGAACTCTACATGCTTTTCCGAAAGTATAGAGTGAAGCTTCCTGTTTTCCAATTCTGTGAATAAGTTTCCTTCATGGCTATGGCGGCTATGGGGCCGGGAAGAACTGTGCAGTCGGCTAACCGGTATAACATCTATGAGTTCTTTGCCAAGAGCCAAAAAGGCCCAAGAGCTTTCTCTTTTCTGTATTTGGCCTTCAAGAATGGTCAAGCTTCTTTTGTTCTTCTTCTGGGATCTTTGCTGACTGTCAGAGTTCAGCAGTGGCAGTGCCATCGGCAATCGAGGTTCTGTGAAGCATGTATTCATGCCACAAGCAAAGCCCAAGTTTAGGTGGCAGAAACATACTGGAGCAGAGGCAGTGGCATTTGAAATAAATCACTTGTGTCACTGTTGTTGCCCAAGACACACAGGATGTCGGTTGCTGATGGAGTGATTGTCTGTATAGGTCCTAGGTCCTAGGTATTTGCGGCAATCCGTGATAACTTGTGACAGTTTGTGGATTCTAGATTGTAGATCTTAGGTCCTGTCTTAGGTCTGAGAATTTAGGCTCTAGATTCTAGATTCCAAATAAGGCCCGGGAGCAACTGGAGGTGCTGAATGCCCAGAAATCCACTCAAGCTTATCTGCTTCAGAAGCGCCTTGCACTCTGTGAATGTTGTGCTTTGCTACATGCGAATCAGCATTCGCTGCACAACGTGCCAGCGGAGAAGCTCGACGAGTGTGTGAAAATGATCGTCGCAGAGAATGTGGCCCTGCCATTCTCGATGGAGGTTGCCTTGACAAGGAGGGCATGCGAGGCATGTGTGGAGAAGACGGGAAAGGAGTGGACTCCTGCCAGCGAGCAGGCCATGCTGGACTTCGTCCTGAATTGGCTACCCCATGGTGACAGCGAGGCACAGTTCAGCCCCAAGGATCCGAGGTTCCATGCATTGATCTTGCAGGCCAGCCATGTGTGGATATTTTTGCAAAGAGTCCAAAGAGTGAATGTCTAAGAGTGTTTGTCACAGTATATGAAGCACTCATCTTGACATGGTCGTGTGAAGGTGGGCCGCACGTACCTTGAGGAGGCAGAGATGGATGCGGCAGAGTTGGAAGAGGATGCGAAAACGAAGGAGGAAAAGTCCTTGAAGGCAGACAGACTTAAAACAAGGCATTGTATTGGAATTGGTAAATATATGTTGGTACTTTGTGGAGCGCCTTTTGGAGTCTAGAGTCTAGAGTCCACATCCTGCATGGACTTTCCGAAGGAAATCGCCGGCGGCATGATGGAAGCAGTTGCCAGCACTTTCCTTTCGGCTTTGCTGGACCTCGCCCCCAAGCAGGTGCATGCAAGAAAAATGCTTATGGAGATTGCCCAGGTCATCGTCCAGGCCATTACAACAATGCCGACGCCCGAGCCGGAACTTCCAGAACAGATCTCCGAAATGCTCGATTCGGTGTTGATTTTCGGACGTGCGCTTTTGGCTCTGTTGGTGCCCTTGCCCGAGTACCTCGGTTCATCTGCGAAGGATGTCATCAAGGCGAGATTTGTTATTTCATGGTGCTGGGATAGCTGCCTTGCTTTAGTACGTAAATACTGAGTTACTGAGACGGACTGATATTTTGAAGAGCTACTGAGCTTGCAGGGTTGTCGGGCTGTGGACTCCAGAATTGGCTGAACAGTTTGAGCTGAAGCTTCGAACTAGTAACTAGTAACTAGCTAGCTGAGTATTTGGGTTTCGCCATTTGGTCTTGGCCCAAAGTCTTGGCTGCTCTGCACTGATTGGCTTATGCCTCAAGGCTTATGCTTATGCCTGATGCCATATGCTTATCACAGGATCCGCTGCATCGAATTTCCACCCAGTGACCCAGATGAAAAGCTGCTGCTGGGGTGGGTGGGTGGGTCGCATAAGTGCAAAGCAGTTGATTCGTTTACACTTTCAGGGTTCATTGAGTAGGAGTAGCAGACCAGCAATAGTAGCATCTGCTCCTCTTCTACTGCCACTGCCCCTGCTGCTGCTGCTGCTGCTGCTAGTGACTAGTGTAGGACTACGGCTACAACTACGACGAGAACTACGACTACGATCACGACGGCTGCGACGACTGGGACGGCGACAACAACGACTAAAACTAAAACTGCTGCTGCTGCTGCTGCTAGCACTACTGTAGTATTTGTTCTTCTCCAACGATGAAGCTCGCAATGGACACAACCACGGCGAACACTGTCAATGTCGTGTGGTAA
Source organism: Symbiodinium sp. clade A Y106 (assembly GCA_003297005.1). Classification (NCBI taxonomy): domain Eukaryota; class Dinophyceae; order Suessiales; family Symbiodiniaceae; genus Symbiodinium; species Symbiodinium sp. clade A. The sequence goes on from BGNK01002004.1 coordinate 84,854, forward strand.
AGTTATCGCTGTAACAAGATTTCCAAAATAATGCTGTGCGCAATCGCGTATTTGTCACAGGTGGGCAGCAGCAACAACTTCTGCTTTAAAATTCTGAAAGCCGGGACGAATCGTGCAAGATGTCTCCTAAAAGGTGGCGGAGGATGGCAAGGCGTAGACTGCTCCGCAGTTTTGGGAATACTTCAGGGACAGCTGGTTGCTGCTGAGCTGCGAACTTAAGTTTCGATGCCGTTGTTGGTTCTACCCTTCCAGCCGAGATGGCTGGATTCAACCCTGATTAGTCCCTAAACCTTTTACCCAAGGGCCCTAAACCGAACTTTCCGCCCTGGGTGCTGGAATGGCGCCCAAGGTTTTCGGAGTTTTGGGTTCAGGGGCAGTCATGAGGCTTTGAAGCTTCGTTCGAGTTTCTCGGCGGAGACTTTGTCTGGTGAATTGGGTCGAAGAGGATCGTTGTCTTCTTCCATTGAAGGGCCAGCCGAGGGATCTAGGAGCACCGCTTCCTCAAAGCTTCCCCGGACATGCTTGCGCTGCTTTTCACCTTCCCGAAGCACTGCACCCAAAGCCCTTGCCCTTTCGGTGTTGCCGCTGCCAGGACCGGAAGTGGATAAAACCATATCAAACCTCACTGATGCAAGTTGGCAGGTGCTAAACCGGTTCTGGACGTCCGATAAAGGGGCTTCTAGTGTGTATCAACCGACAGCAATCAAAGTAAAGGTCGCATTCAATTTTCTCGCTTGAGCCGAGAGAGGCTCCGACAAAGTCGCTTGCAGGGCCATGCCAGCTAAGGTCCAAGTGGCATGAAGCAAAGTGGGCAACGCAAAAGCGCATCGCGAATGATGGGCATGTCTACACCTTGGACGAGTTTGTGAAGCACTATGGCTCCCAGTGGCAGCAGAAGCTCGGTGCTGTTACAGTGCTCGCTTAACCCGAACAACGTAAGCACAGCAGACACCTGCAAGTTATCATGGACTTAAGCCCTTCAGCCGAAGCCGTCCCTTGGGGATCCGTTGGACATGCCAGGAAGTGGGCCGAAGCGCCAGTGGCACTCTGCGAAGAGTGTACAGCAGCCAGCCATTCCCCCTGATCCAGCGATGCTGAGATCACAAGCGCCGGTGAAGAAACCATCCGCACTCGCTGGGTCAAGTTCTTATTAATAGTACTATTGCCATTATTGCAATTATGTTTTTTACTCTTCTTGCTAGTGTTATTATTCTGCTTACTAGTATTTACAATTATTACCATCATTATTATCATTACTATGATCATGTGTTTTTTTTGTGATGTGGAGCTTTGTTTTCTTCGTCAAAACCAGACAAGACTAATACTGCGACTTCTCCGACTACGTCTACTACCGTAGCAGCTGTTGCTTCCAGAAGTACTGCTGCTGTTTCGAGCTGGGAAGGGACTGTTATACACAGCCTGCGTATTCGGATCCTTGTCAACGCCCTGAACCCAAAACCCTTTCTGGCATTTGTTTTGAGAAGCTAAACCCTTATAAACTCTGAACCCTAAACCTGTCTTAACCTGGAATTAAACCCTAAATCCAGCATCCCTAAACCCTAAACCTGTTGGCCATATGCAGCTGGAAGTCCTTGAAATACGTTGGGGCTTATGTGCGGGTCATCATCTGCAGCAGGGTCGGCCATGCTAATCTTTACGAAAAAGCACCGAGCCCTGCTAANAATACGTTGGGGCTTATGTGCGGGTCATCATCTGCAGCAGGGTCGGCCATGCTAATCTTTACGAAAAAGCACCGAGCCCTGCTAAGCACTTCACGATCTTTTCTCCTTGAGCCATATGTTTGCGTCACGCCAACATCAGCCTCTGTGCACATGACGTCAGCTGCGCACCACAGTACTCGATCGGCACTTTATCTCTGCACTCCTCCTCACCACCTGGCGTTTAACCGTCGGGAGGTGTAAGCACATAGAGACCTCGTGCCCGATCGCAGTAATCACACAAGTCATATCGCTTTGATGCCCGCACGGCATTCTTTTGACCATGGCAGTAAGATGTCATGTGAACTCGATCTCCATGTGCCGTGATGTAAAACGGACCGGTGTAGGCTTCCAACCGGTTTGCTGGGATCATCGCCGGCTTAGGATCAGTCTGCACACCAACACTGAAGGAAGATTGCCATAAGTCCTCACTGCGAGATGCTTCTGCCGCACCTGATCGCCTCCTGGTAGACGCTGGCATCGTCCTGATAGGAGGGGTTGTAGGCGATAGCTCGATTTCACGCCTCCTCAGCTCTTCCTGCACAGCGTCCCTCGTGCGATTTCTTAGTCTCTCAGCCCTTTGGCTTCTCCGCTGTCGCGCTTGACACCACAGCCAGATCTTATTCTTCACATACTTCATGAACTCCCATAACCCGACTGCGGCAATCAACGATACCACGAGGACAAAGTAGAACTCTATAGATCCATCCAAAGCTAGATCATCCTTAGAAACTCCACGTGCACCCTGCACCATCATGAAGCACACGGTGACAAACAGCAGGACTCCCCCATTGCTCATCTTCTTAAGTGACTTCACTGCAGTCGATGCAACCTCGCCTGCAAACGGTGTGATTTTCCAAAGCTCTAGTAGGGCGCGAAACTTAGGAACATCAAAGCTTTTTGTTCCCAAGTCTGCTTTCTGGAAGTTCCCTGGGATATGGCTGATCAGTAGCCTTTGGGCAGCCACTTCTTGTCTCAAGAACCTCGCCCTCAACCAAAGATGTCTCGTCTTCCAGCTTCCGGGTGCTTCCGACGCCAAACCCTGTGCCGCTGTATTGTCTATCTTCAAATGGAGGACCGGGCACAAGCCAAGCTCTTTCAGCATAGCCCCAACTCCCAGTCCTAACTGCACCGCTGATACACCCTCGTAGAGCTCCGCCTCCGCCACTGACAATGTTATCACTGGTTGCTTAGACGCCCGCCTCACTGCCATGCCCCCAACCTGTGCCATAATACAACCAAATGAACGTCCTCCGCCGGGAGCGGTGCTCTATGGTGTTCGGGAGGCGCCAAGATGGTGGAGCTGTTTCAGAAACCAGCGGTTGTCGTCGGCAAGAATACCAATGGAAGAAAAGTTCATTGTCCTTGAGTGCTTGGAAACCGAGGAGAACATATGGAGAGTTATTTATGAAGGGGAAGAGGGCACGGAAGGCATCCTGTTGGTGTACGTCGACGATCTTCTAATGCTGTCCCAGGTTGCGATTATCAAGACCTTGTACGCCTGGTTAACCTCTGAGTGGAAGTGTTCAGCGCTAGAATGGATGCATGAAGACTACATCAGGTTTCTTGGTATGGAGCTGAGAAAGATGGGAGAAGGAATTCATGTATCACAAACTGGGTACATACGTGATCTTCTACGTCAACATGGGGTCGAGGAAAAGCAGGGTTCACTGACGGTGCCATGTACCAGAGAGTGGCTCCAAGATGATGACTCTGAGGAGGAGCGACCCGAGCCAGAGGAGAGCGCTGTCCGACTGGCGCAAAAGGCCACCGGAGAAATCCTTTGGTTGTCAACAAGGTCAAGACCGGAACTAGCCCATCCAGTGGCTTGCATGGCAGCGAGGGCCACTAAACAGCCACTGAAGGCGCTCGAAATCTCCAAAAAAGTGCTGAACTACTTGGCCAGGACGGCCGAGTATGGGCTGTACTATGTCTACGACCAGGAGGAGTCCGTGCTGACTACCTTCTCAGATGTTCTGAATCGCCCATGTTTCACCCACAGCCGCTCCACCTGCTGCCACCACAACCGAAGGTGGACTCATTCCCAGAAGCTTATCATCTGGTAACGGTGCCAAGGTGAATGCATTCGCAATGTCGGTGGAGCCCGCCGCCCATTTCTTTAAAACTCCAAACGCAATGGCTAGACGTAGTCCATCCGCCGACGTGCCTGAAGCAAACACATTGTCGTTGCTGTTGGGCAGGTAGTTACCGCAGGCCACGACTCTACACTTTCTTCGGAATCGTTCTTGTACTCCGTTAGGTGCTTCGTTGGGTGGCTTCACAGTGAAGACCGCCTTCCCCCGCATGATCAGCATTCCCTGGGCTTTGAGTTCACGTGTCTGCTCCGGGAACAATCTCTTCACAGTTCCACTGCCAACCAACGCTTCGACCTCCTTCAAGATCGCTGCCTTCCAATTGTCAAGATGCTTTCGAACCTCTGGGAGGCTTACGTTGTGTACCACTTGCAAATCTCCATCCAGTTCTTGTAGTAGGCGTTCAACTTCATAGTCCCCTGCCTCTCCTGGTGACACCTTGGCTATCCTTCTGAAGTCCCGGCATTCATGTTCCTGTAGTAGAGCACTGTACCATTCCATTATTTCTTCTACCATCACCTTGTGTAGGCTGTGGTGGTCTTCTTGCTCAAGCGTACATCGAAACACCCTCACAGCGTGCTCTGGTGCCTCTACGTCAGACTCCGAAGACTCCGAATCTGGCCAATAAACTTCATCTTCATCAGCACAAACTCGTTCCACGCCAGTGCCTTCCAGAGGAAACCCACATTTGGACAGAAATGACGCGGCAGTGGCGTTCAACATAGGTGCTCCCAAGGGTGTGAAGCCAGCCACCATCCATCGGTCTGGTTCTTCATGTAGATAAGCATGGAATTCCTTGGGGTTGAACGCTACGGCTTTGCCTCCGATGCTCACCATGGTTCCCTCCACCTTCTTTCCTTAGGTAGCTCTCGGACCAGGGCTTCACGTTGACCACCTCCTCGGATCACCTCATCCTTACTTTCAGACGAAACCCACAAACCTCCTCGAGGTTTTCCTCCTATCTCCATCACGTAGTTCCAGGATCACATCTGGTTTCGTAGATCTCGGTGAGGAGGAATATCTGAAGCTCGAAACAACCCGAGCGTAGTCCAGCTTCCGTCTTCTCCAAGGTCCTCGGCCACGCGACTTCTCAACACCATGTTCAGGTACTTAGTCAAGTGAGGCCTCCTTTTCCCGGCCTTGGTAATTCCTCTCATACCCCCATGAATGTAGGCACCGAGGATCATTGAAGAGGTCTGAGCACCCCTGGCCTTAGTTTTCATCTGAGGGGTAATAACCATATCTTCCAACACCTCAGCACATGAAGCCAGATCGAACTTCCCCATGTCATAGTACAGCTTGGCCTTTTGCTCCTGCTTTTGGATCAGCGTTTTCATTTTCCAACCACCGATCACAGGCTTCTCTTCCGGCTCAGGCCCGCGAAGACCTCTCATCTCAGGAGGTGGCTGCTTGGAACTCAGTCGGTGATCAGGTTGAGGTAGATCTATTATTGGGACTTCACCTGGTGCAAACGCTCCACCTCCATCATCTTCTGTGTCCAGCAGCTGGTGAGGATCCAATACTCCACCCTTGATCATCGGTCAGTGAGGTCGTACTTCTTGTTGTTCCCGAACACTTTCCTTCTGATCATCACCTTTGACCCAAACGGCAACAACATTGGCTTCGTCAATCCCAGACGATCATGTAAACGACGACTTGCAGCATGTTGCATGGCCAGTGTCCAGAACTTTACATTGACACCTGCTTCTGCCAACAACACTTTCGCCCTTGTCTTAAACCATCGCACTCCTCTTTCAGCAGCTCCGTTGGTCTGTGGGATTAACGCCTCACTCCGAGTGTGGTGGATGTCGTGTTCAAGTAGCCATCGATGTAGTCCTCGGGAAGCAAACTCTGAGCCTCTGTCTGTATGTAGTCTCGCCACTGGAAGGCCCAACAGCTTTAACCTCAGAACCGCCTCCTGTATCGCCAACATCGCATCACCGCCACGCTTTGATCTGACGGGGTAGACCATGTAGATCGTCTCCATCTCAACCGGTTTAACCAAGTCCCCAATCAGCTTTTCCCACTGCTCTTCATCTCGTTGTAGAACAGCTTCATCCTCCGGTACCTCCGCGGCCGAAATTCTGAATCGGGTAGTCCCGGTCCACTCCCTCGACAAACTCCGAGCCCCATACTTGTAGCCGTGCCAATCCGAATTTTCGGTTTCTACACCTCCACCAGCGTACATCACATCCGTGATCCTCGTCTCCTCCAATTTGGCTGGGTGTACAGGACAGCCAGAGGCTGAGGTGGGTCTAAACAAGACTTTGCGTGGAACTTCATGATGTCGAATGAGCACCCCTGCGGTTTCTCGAAACTCCCACCAATCCTCTTTGATGGCACCGTCTTTGAACTTAACCACACGAACCCCTGCCACCGCCTCACTTCCTTCCGGTAAAACCACTTCATCCTGCGGTTCTTCCTCGTTGAAGATAGACGGCTCATATTCGTCCAGGTCCTCGTCCAACATCCCCTCCTCGGTGGCGATCACCTCTTGCTCAGCAATGTCATGCGTGATCCCTGCTTTCACATCCAAATCCCAACCATCCAGGTCGTCATCATTAATGGGTTCATCTTCCGGGCTCAACTTCTGTTTCGGGTACTGGTACGTGAACACCAAGGCGTACTTCTCACCTTTTGGCCCTGCGATCCTCACTGGCCCAAGAGTGTCAGCACTCATCACGTAACAGTCTCGATGAAGGCACCGTCTGTGTGGTCTTCCCGTGGAGTTGTGAATACACTGCAAACAATCTGGTCGGCGAGGTACATGGTCGTTTGCCAGATGCCTCTCCCAAGCCTTCCGGTCCACAGCCTTGAGCGCCTTGACCAACCGAGGGTACCAGCCAGGCCTTTGCTTCCACCGTTTCCAGCCACGAGCCAACACATGCATCATCATTGGGGCCCACGTAGATCTCGAACCCCACGTAGCCTCTTGTGTTCGCTCGTCCCGAACTCCTCGCAGCTCACTGATATCCATGTTTGTACTCATCACCGTGGGTCGACGATGAGGGTGTCCAAGGCCTCCCTGCTCAAAGTACAACGTGTCCATCATGGTTTCCACCATCCAGCGTTTGAACCACTCCCTCTGGGCCGCCTTTCCGCTTTGATCTTCTTCCACCTCGGACGAACTCCACAAAGCCACAGCCGCCCCGTCGTTTGGGATATCCATCCTCTCGCATGCTGCACGTCGTCCTTCTTTAGCCACTTCCACCAACGCCATCATACGCAGCAAAACTTCATCCGCTCGGGAGTTTGGGGTCGAAGACATAATGCTCGCCATTCTTCCGGTAGCCGCACCCCACATCATCAGCATGTAGATGCCTTTGCCCTCTTTCAACACATCAAGCTGCGTATTCCTGAACAAGTCCACATCCAGAACCACTGTGTCGTTGGTGTCCATAGGCCTGAAGATCTTGTCTGCTTGCGTCCTCCGACCACTGAAGAACTTCACAATCCAATCCTTGTGAATCAGCCTCTTCCTCATACGCCGATTGTAGCCTAGCTGCTTCATCAGCTCCCAAGCTTCCTCCTCGGAGGTGGGAATATCACCAACAACCTTCGCCAGATCCTCGCGAAGCACGTTTCTCAACCAAGGCATAGAGACAATAGCCCGGAAGCCATCTTCAAACTTCCCAGTGTTCACATACTCCTTGAGGCTTGTTTCCCACTGCTCCGACCGTTGAATACCTTGAGCTCGAGCCATTGCTATGCGCGTCACCTCAGCCTTCTCCCGGAGCTGCTGCACCTTCTCCTCTTCGAGCTTCGCGATGAGCTCTAGGGCCGTAGCCTCATTTACTTCCGGACACCCCGACGTCACCCGCAGAGGAAGCTCTCTCCCTTCAGGAGACCGTAGCACACACTTTTTCTTCGTCCACTGCAACTCGTAGCCCAGGATCGACACCAGGCTCCCGACGGGCAAGATGGTCTGAGTCTTAGGCATTGACGGCTCGGTCAACAAGGTTCCCGCCTCGGTTTGCCTCATTCGAGTAACTCCATCACCCGCCGTGACCACATCCACTTCGCAAGATCCATCCCATTCGGGTCGAGTAGCTTGTCGTAGAGGATGTGTTGCGCCTGAGTCCACCAAGGCCATCCTTGACTCCATCTCTGTGATAGCCTTCTTTAACATTTTCATCGAGGGCATAGAAGTAGTGGACGATGATGCCGTTTGCTCTGCCATCATCTTAAGTATCTGGGTCGCACTTTTCAGGAAGTCTTCACTGCTCTGGGTTCCCGGCGTCCCTGCATTGGTGCTCGTAGGAACAGAGGTAGTAGATGAGGTCGATGTCGCTGGTATCGTAGGAGCCGCTGAACTCGCCGAAGCATCTCCTGCTGACACTGTGCCGTCCTCCCGTTTGTCGGGTCCGCTGTTCTGGCTCATGTTCTTAATCCGCGGCCCTCCTGTCCCTTTTCCATCTTCAGGTCGCCGTGGGGCTTCTGTTCCCGACCTCAGTGGGCAGCTTCTCTTCATGTGTCCCTTGGCGCCACCTTTCGGTACAGACTGCCAGTCATGTGAGAACTTGCACGGACTTCGCTGGCATCCGGTCTCTGATAGAAAGAACTTGCACGGCTTTCCATTCCCTGCTCCTCCTGGCGAAGCTCCAGCCTTCGGTGTAGGCGTAGTAGAGCTTGCATCCCCAGTGGCCACGTTCTTCACCGCCGGAAGGGAAGGACCTATCGTCCTTCCTCGCCCTCTGAAAGACACCTGCTCATACTCCGCCAACAAGTGCCCGTGGTACTTGAGAACGTTCTGTAGCGTAGGGGCCGCGTCCAAATCCAGCGTGTACCTTAGCAAGTTGCTGCGAAACACGATCTCCCCATTTTTCTCCATCTGGTTCTTGGCCGCATTGTCCAAGCCCTTTAGCAGGATGCTAGCATCTGGAACTTGTAACCCAAGGTCCTGTGCCCTCTTCAACCATCGCATCCAACGCCTGAGCACATCCACCAGATCTGAAGCCGAAGTCGCCGTTCCTGGAGTTTCCAAAGCCCGAAGTACCTGTTGACGTTCTATAGCAGACCCTGGTCTGTATATAGTGAGGATGCGTCCGAGGATGCCGAGGGTGGTGTTCAGCCTGTCCGCCATCAGCTCGGCCCTGAGTCCATCGGGTACTGCCTGTAACAACATGCTAGCTGCACGCTTGTCCAGCCTGGTCCACTTGGCATCCTTCAACCCTGTCACCGCGAAGTCCTCGGCTTTAAGCTGCACCTATTTCATGGTCGCCGCACTCACGAACTCCTTGTAGAAGAGGTTGAGACTAGCCATCACATCCGCCCACCACGTTGAGCTTCCATCTGTCAGATCTCCCATTGGCCCTGCGAGTCCATGTAACCAGTCCCCGACATTGATGGCTGCTTGTTCATCTGCTTCAGGTAGTTTCGGCAATTCAGACCCAGCCACCCCTGGTCGGATGACCTCCGGTCTGTTAGACGCCATCCCCATCTGCAGAGCCATTGCCTGTTGTAGCTGGGACATTCCCTGCATCAGTGCATCCATAGGGTTCCCTGTAGGTTCTGGCTTAGGTCCTTGGGTACCTGATGCTGCCTCGTCACGTCGATGGCCCTGAGGAGGTGGAGGTGGTGAACTACTTGCTCTGCGACCTCCGAGTGGATTCCACGTTCCTTGGCCAGAGATACCCGGTGCATGCATGTCTCTATATTTTGAACGACCCCCTTGAACACGGTCATGTCCCGAAAGTCCAGAAGGATTGCCTCCAGGAACATATTGATAACCCCCTTGATCGCGGTCATGTCCCCAAAGTCCAGAAGGATTGCCTCCGGGAACCCCGAACCTTTCACCATCTCTTCCCCGTGCTCCTGAACCACCCTGGAAATGCCCTTGCGGTTTGCTTGCCTGGATGTTGTTCACGAACACTGCACTTCCCCCTAGAGCATGCCTGTCAGGATCACTTCCGGATACTCCTAGGTGGTCGTGCTCAGCAGAAGGCCAACCCCCTTGCACACGGTCATGTCCAGAAAGTCCAGCAGGATTGCCTTCAAGTACCCCAAACTGACCAAGGCCATCACCGCCCTGCTCAGCTCCATGTCCTGGTAGTCCTGGTGGATTGCCGCCTGGTACATTATCACTCACTGGGTTTCCTTGCTGCCCCCTTGATACACGGTCATGTCCAGAAAGTCCAGGAGGATTGCCTACAGGAGCCCCTCTCACCACCACATTGGTAGAACTCGCCTCTGCAAACCCCGAACTTCCCGTAGCTGCTGCCGTTTTCCCAAAGACACTCAACTGTCGATCCGACTCCCTTCCCGCAGCCACTTCCGAAGACAAGCGCTCCACCTGCAAACGAAGTCGTTGATTTTCCTCAGTCAGTGTTCTTTGTTCCGTCATCGCTTTTTCCACTTGCTTGCGGACCTCTGCCTCCAACTGCTCCCGAGAATAGGACTCCGAGGAATCGGACCTCGCCTGCACCGGAGCAACTTGGCCATACAACAAAGGTGCCTGCGATGCTAACTCTTGAAGGCGTCTTGACTGCGATCGGTCAAACAGTGGCGGGTCGCTGGTTGTGCTTTGTCTTGTCCTCGTCGGCGACCACACTGTCTCCTGTACCACAGCTGCCTCAATTCCGGGCCTCCCCTGAGAAACCATTGCCGCATGCCTCTGAACAAACTCTCCAATCCTCGAAAACCAGCGTACTGCAGCTGCTCCAGGATTGTTTGCACTCCTTCCTCCAGCCTGATGTGTAAGCTCACCGTTCGGAGACGCTCCAGTCATAGGCGAAGGGATAGGCGAAGGCCAAAGAGAGTTGTTATTGCCAGAGGGTAGCATTGCGGTTGCTGTAGCTCCTGGTAACATAGGAATACTCACTGCTGGTCTCTCAGGTTCAGCGATATCATCTCTCCGCGCACTGCCCAACTCTTGCTGCAGACTACCAGATTCCACGCGCGGTTCCTCACGTGACCGTTGGCGTATCGTCGCGCCGGATCCGGTTTCCGCCATCGCCGTACCATGTCCGGTGGTTGCTGTCCTCGCACCTAGTCCAGTGGATTCCAGAGCCTGCCTAAAAGCGTTGTCATCATCGTAGTCTGGACTCCTTCCACCAGTGCCAGTACGAACAACCCCATTCGGTTGTTGCTCTGCTCTTTCCGCATGCCCTTGCGCAGCCACGCCACTTGGGCTCATAACCTGTTGGCCATATGCAGCTGGAAGTCCTTGAAATACGTTGGGGCTTATGTGCGGGTCATCATCTGCAGCAGGGTCGGCCATGCTAATCTTTACGAAAAAGCACCGAGCCCTGCTAANAATACGTTGGGGCTTATGTGCGGGTCATCATCTGCAGCAGGGTCGGCCATGCTAATCTTTACGAAAAAGCACCGAGCCCTGCTAAGCACTTCACGATCTTTTCTCCTTGAGCCATATGTCACGCCAACATAAAGCTGTGCACATGACGTCAGCTGCGCACCACAGTACTCGATCGGCACTTTATCTCTGCAAAACCCCAAACCCTAAACCTGAATCCCGAAGCCCTTATACGCCCCAAACCCTAAACCCTAAACCCTAAACCTGAATCCCGAAGCCCTTAAAAACCCGGAACCCTACAGCGAAGACCACAGCCAGGGCTCTTTCGGCGAGTGCTTCTGGGTTTCACACCGCGTGGGATCCAAGCTTCGCGGGCCTGTTGGGGTGAATATAAGGGCCTAAATAATTACCAGTACTATTTTGGGGATTCCTTATTATATTTATACTATAATGGGATCCAAAACCCTATTCTAATTATTAAGGCCCGTAGAGTAGGGGTTTAGGGTCTGTAAGGGTTTAGGGTTCACAATGGTTTAGGGGTTTAGGGTTTATAGGGGTTTAGAGTAGGGTTTAGGGATTCGGGTTTACAGGGGTTGAGGGGTGGCTTGCAACAAGGGTTACTATGGGGGTTTTGCGGTTACCATAAGCGATTGGTGTGTAAAGTTTCCGATTTTGGTCAGAATTGGCTTTGGGTTTTGATTGTTCGTGTAGGGGTTTGAGGTTTTCGGGAGGATCGATTCTTTCCAGGCTGTTGAAAGGGCCTTTCGGGGTTTTGAAGAGCCCTCTGAGGGTTCTACATGTAAAGGCTGTTTAAGGATTCTGCGTGGGTTCAAGTTGTTCGAATCTTGATAGTGTAGCCCCTTGTCTACATGAGGGCCTGATCCATTACCCATGCTATTGTGAGGTCTCCTTCTCATATTCATATAATATAATATACCACCAAATTCATTGGAATTATGCTCCTTATGTTTATAAGTTTAAACACCCGATTCTATTCATTAAGGATGCCATGGGCTTCTCTATCAGTCTTTGGCGGTTTAGGGTTTGGGGGTTGAGGTTGAGGGTTTAGGGCGAGACATAATTTTGTGGGATAATGTCGCTGATAGGGAAGGGGCTTGCTGCTTCGACTAGTTTTCGGCACTTCGAAGGGGGGATCCTCTGTCAGACGTTGAAGTATGAACAATGTAGGAGCCTGAATAATTACCAATACTATTTTGGTCAGGAATAGTTACAGTATATAAGGCCCTTATATTAGCTAGAATTTTCCGTAGGGTTTCTCCTGATATTTGTACCGTATTACCACCCGAACCCTATTCGAGCTACGGTTGATGATATAAATCCTGCAATATACCATAATTCCCATAGTCTGGGGTCAGCAAAGGTAATGCGGAATTATACGGGTGGTTGTCAAAATTATGGTGCCTTTTTGGGTCCCTAATATAATACGGCACCTAATATTTAGGGTACCCAAAAAGGGACCTCAATTTTGACAACTACCCATATCATCAGCCGTAGTAAGGCCCCTACACATTGAAGCCAGAGCCGCTCCGCCAGAGGCGTCTCGAAAGTTCGACGGGTGTGCAAGCGCATTCCGAAGGACCGGCAGCTGGGTGTGGGGTTTCCGGCTGGACTGTGAACCCTAAGCCCTATAAGCTCTATAAGCCCTATAGTGAAGCCCTTTGTCCTAAACCCCAAACCCCTTGAAACCGAAGCACCCTCAGCTCTCAACCCAACATCCTACAGCCAACTGCTCGAAGCCTCAAACTTGAAATCCCGTAGAGAGTTTCGGCTGGGGAATATAGAGGCCTGAAAAGGGTCTTTATGACTTTAAGTGTCGGTTTGGGATTCAGAACGCAATAGGGATTCACAACGTTTGCTCTTCATCTTAATCCTTATACAAGGACGCACCCCCCAAAAACCTGTCCCTATGCCACTGTGTCAGGGTAGACAATTTTGTGAAGTGTTCAGGGACGTTTCTGCAGGTCGTGCTAGCTGCTAGCTTTCTTTGAAGTCTCACATGCGCCGGAAATTTGGAATAGGGATTAGCGGTAGGCGATGCCTTGTTCGCAGTGGGTTTACCAAGGATCGAGGCCCTGCACCCGGTGCCCCTCACGAAGCTACGTCTCCCCTGCCAAGAATCTCGCAGACACCCTACAGGCTGTCATAAAAAAGGCAGCAAGTCCAAATCCCTATAACGCTAACGGTCTAACCCTATATCGTAACCTGCCAAAACTCCCAAATCCAAATCCCCAAACCCAACACTCCCAAATGGGAGTTTCCGAAAAAATGGGCTACCTTCTTTTGGGGTCCTAAAACTGTTTAGGGTGCAAAATTAGGGTCCCCTATTTTCGGAAGCTCCCAAATTTCCTTGCCCTACAGCAGGCCACGAAGCTTCCCCCAAAGCACCCTCAGGGCCTCAGCACAGGTTTCACAAACTAGCCGTACATCCGATCAGCCCGAATCAACCCAGTTCGGTATTCTTAGTTTTTCTCAGGTTGTGCTATCGATGTTTTAGTTTTTTGTGTGGAGGGGAGGGGGTGCGGTTCCACCCTAGCAGGCCCCAAGCCTAAAGCTCTGTACTACCCTTTCAGGAACCCTCATCCCGAAACCCTTTACCCAAGCAGACGCCCGGGAGGAAGAAACAACACTTCCCGAGGAGGAGGTCTTTGTATCCTTCAGATTCCTTCATTTTTTTGGGTTCCAGCTTGCAGGTTTCCGGGTTCCGAGAGAGTTTGGTGTGCGGTCTCGGCTTTGAGTGTAGGTTCCGGCAGAGTTTGGTTCAACGGTTTTTGCCTTTCCTTTTTTTCTGGGGGTTGGTGAGTTTCTGGGTAGAGGTCCCTGATAAGCCTTTTCGGCAAGGGCCCTCGTGATTTGTTCGGGCTCAGGGCATCTACGGCTTACGGTTTCACTCTTGCTTGGCTTGGGGCGTCTAGGGTTTAGCTTAGAAGGGTTTGGGAGCTTAGGTATCAGGGTCCTGGATCTCTCGTCAGTTTACGTTCTTAGGATGAAGGGTCTTTGGGTCCATCAAAAAAGAAGATGATGCACCTAAAGGAGGGGTATTTATTTGGGAGTAGGCAAGGCGATGAATTGTTGAGGTTCGTAATGAAGAAGCTATGCCCCAAACAAGCCCTAAATCCTAGAGGCTTATATATGGTCACGCGCTCCGCGGCCCCCCCCCTCNCCCCCCCCCCCCCCCCCCCCCCCCCCCCCCCCCCCCCCCCCCCCCCCCCCCCCCCACCAACACAGGGGGGGGGGGGGGGGGTGGGGGGGGCTGGGAACGCCAGACGCCTGACCATATATCAAACCGCAACCTGACCCCTAAAGCTTGCCTCAAGGAGCTAAAGTGCAGAGGAGCCCATAGGATTTAGGTTAGCTTTAGGGTTTAGGGTTTGTTTAGGGTTTAGGGGCTTGTTACAGCCCAACCCGAACCGCCTTGGGGGCTTCTGTTACGCCTTGTAGCAGAGGTTTGTGAGAGCAACGGAGCGCGGAACCTAGAACCTTGCGAGCCCGCAGACTGATACAGGGTTGCGGGCTTGTTCAAGCTTGAATGGAGGTTCGAGGCTGGTTCGCTTGGACCCTAGAAGCCTGCAAGCTTTTTAAAAAAGAACCGTCAAAGCCCGTATCAGACCGTAAGCCGTGCACCGTGATGAAGCCCATGGTTTTGTGGGGGGTTTATATAAGTTTAAGGTTTAGGGCTTAGTGCATTCAAATAGGGTTCCCATACGAAACCTGTGGAGGTGCAGACCGAGCTTGAAATTCTCAAAAAGCTGGACCATCCGAATGCCTGCATCTCGGAGATATGGCTTGGAGGTCTAGGGGCTGAAGGGCCAAAGGCTGTTAGGGTTTAGGGTTTAGGGCTGCAGAGTCTGAGTCAAGAGTCTAGAAGTGGATATTTGTTGTCTTCATCTGTGGACTGCACGGCCTTGCACCGACCTGTACTGGGAGGTCATATGTCGCGAGTGACCACGCACGTAGATGTTTCTGCGTGTGGGGAAAAGGAGGGAGGGCAGCGGAAGTGCGAGGCGGGCCCCAGCGTAAAGGGGTAGCAGAGAGAGAGAGAGAGAGAGGGCGAGCGAGCAAGAGAGAGAGAGAGAGAGTGCGAGTGAGCGAAAGAGACTGAAAGAGCAAGAGAAAGACAACGGGAAGCAAAAGGTGAGGAACGAGAGAGGGAGCGAGAGACGGAGAGTCAGAGAGATAGAGAGAGACAGAGAGAGCGACAAGTGAGACGCAACAGAGGGAGAGCGAGCAAGAGAGAGAGAGAGAGAGAGACAGCGAGAGAGAGAGAGCGAGAACATGCCAACACACACACACACGCACACACACACACACACAGACACACACACACAGACACACACACACACAGAGACACGCACGCACACGCACACAAGTGATTAAGAATCAAGGGAACCGAGACCCAGACAGACGGAAAAAAGCAAACAGATCAGCGAGCACTCCGCCCGGCATGCACAGCGAGAGAGCGAGAGAGAGAGAGAGGGAGATAGAGACAGGAAAGAAGAACGACAGACAGATAGAACGAACGAAATAAAGAAAGCGATCAACAAAGGGAGACAGGAATGAGGAAACGAATAACGAAATCACGAGTTCAAGACAAAAGAGAGAAACACAGACACACCTACAGAGGTCTGACAGACTAGTAGTACTCTTCGTTAGGGTTTTTGTGTTGCAGCCTGGTTGAAATATGTCCCAAAATACGGTTCTAGTCATAAGAGACAAACATGAACTGTAAGGATGACTTAAGGCTCTGTTGTAATGTATCCCAAAACACGATTCTAGTCACAAATGCCAAACATATAAGGATGACTTAACATTGGCTTTCTTGGCATACTTGTCAGTCTGGGCCGGCCCAGACTGGTCCAGCTCCCTTTCGCCTTTTCCAAAGCCTGCCAAAGTGACATTTTGTACTGTAGTCTGGGGGTCTGAACAATCCGTTATAGTATCCCGATACATATACTTGATGTACTCCAAAACCCGATTCTATTTGTTATGGCACCTCGGTTACAGCGAACGGGTGCACTCGGTGCAGCAAGCTGTTGCCAACACGAAGTCATGGTATTATGCCGCAAGTTTTCAAGCGAACGGTCGCTTTCGTGTCGCAGTGCAATCTATATCTTTGGCCAGGCAGTCCATTGTCTCATGCATGTGTTTTGCAGCAGAGAATATCTGACAAATATAGCGACAAGGGTGCCCACTAATAGGCATTGTGAGTCGATGCAAGCTGAAGCACAAGCGCGCGCACGCACTGCGCAGGAGCGAAGATCAGCGCAGCTTTGGTGTCAGTTGGATAACTCCCATGATATAGGGGCCTTAACAATTACCTATATTCTTTTGCTGGTTCCCGAATAATTATTATACTTATAGTATAATGGGCCCTGAAACCCTGTTGTAATTATTAAGGCCCCTACATTACGCCCGAATCCCATAGCCCCGGAACACCAAAGCAGACAACGTCACGCTCTTCATCCAAAACATCCTGAGATTACACCCTAACCCGCGACACTTTACTTTACACCCTAAACTCCCCCCTGCACCGGTGATTGCTAAAGCCCCAGGTTCTACGGGTTTTCGAGTGGTTCGAGGAAGAGTTCTCCTTCCTTCTGGTCGTTGAGGATCGGATCCCACAAGAAGTACTATAGGGTTTTTGGGTTTACAGGATTTAGGATTAGGAATAAAGTAAGTTAGGGGGCTGCATAGGCCAATACTGCTATGATTCCTGAGGGTTCACACGAGTTCATGCCCCAAAAGCCCTTGTTCAAGTTGTAAAGTGTAAAGGCCCCTGTACGAGGAAGTGAACGGTTAAGGGTGAAGGATCAAGGCATGGGTTCCGGGTTTAGGCTTTAGGGTTTGAGAGTTTGGGGTTTAGGGTTTTAGGGTTTTAGGGTTTGGGGTTTAGGGTTTAGGGTTCCAGGGTTTGAGGGTTCCGGGTTTAGGGTTTAGGGTTTGAGAGTTTGGGGTTTAGGGTTTTAGGGTTTTAGGGTTTGGGGTTTAGGGTTTAGGGTTTCAGGGTTTGAGGGTTTGGGGTTTAGGGTTTTAGGTGTTGGATTTCAGGTTTAGGGTTTGAGGGTTGTGGCAAGCTCTTTCCTTGCAAATACAGCCCCTCCGAGCAAGTCTCCCCGAGCCCAATCCTCAAATGATACCCAAGCCCTATAAACCTTGAGTCCATTTGCTCGAAGCGCTATGTTTCCCAAAAATCTAAACCCAAAATCGTCTTCGGGATGAGAGTGTGTGGTGTTCCAGCTAGCTGGGACTAGTTCGCTTCGTTGCCGGATTGGGGCTGCTGATGTTTGGGGCCAGAGTTTTAGGGTATCTGTAGGTAGGAACAGCAGTTTGCTACTAGACAGACTTTGTAACCAACATGTTTCAAATCAAAACTAACAGCGCAGCCTGTCCGACACCATTTCACAATCACCAATATGAGAATGCAAAAGCTGCAGCCCAGAGCCACGATGCCAGCAAGCCCTAAGGTTTCAGCCTGGTAACCAGCCACAAACCTAAACTAATGTCGGAACCTGATTAAGAAACCCTGGGCCTATAACCCCCCAATAGTAGGATTCATATAGGGAACCCTAATAAAGGCCCAAGGTTTCTTAATCAGGTTCCTACATTAGGACACCTAAATCCTAGACCTTGAAGCTTGGAGCTGAAGCACACACCGAAGCCACAGAGCCTGAACACTGCAACTTTACGTCAAGCTCTGAAACAAACCTCTCCAAACCCCCAGCCCTCATGGAAACCGTGATAGCAAGCCTTGAAGACATCCTTGTTGGGACCTTAAACTCAAACCCTTGCGCTCCTTGAGGCGGCTGTGGGCGGCGATCTCCGACAGCTTCTGACCAAAGCTCGTCAGGCCAGAGGTTCAAAGTTCAGAGCTTCCAGGGTTAGGATTTAATTTGAGGGTGTTTTTTGAGGGGTTTGGGGCTTTGAGGGTGTTTTTGGGGGTTTTGGGGCTTTGAGGGTGCTTTTTGGGGTTTGGGGCTTTGAGGGTGTTTTGAGGGTTAGGAGGGGTCCGGGTTTAGGCTACTAGGTTCTTGATTTGAGGGTGTTTGCTTGTCCTTTGGGACTGGGCTTCAAGCTGGGCGTGAGGCTGGGTCTTCTGGTAGTTGTTTGCTCTGTTTGTTCAGAGGGCTTTCGAGGTTTGCCGACGGGATTGAGTTCGTAGGGCTTCTAAAGGCCTGGAACTCATAGCGCACAATCCCACCCCACTCCTGAGCACCGCCTAAAGCGGTTTAGGGGATTTAGACAAGCCAGAGTCGGTCCTGAACCCTCAGAGTAAGCCTGAAACCTTAGCGAGCCCAGATGAGGCCCCCCCAAACCGCTGAACCCCAAACAAAGCACTTAAACTGCAAATAGCAGGGGCCCGCATGCAAATCTCAATATTCTGCTCTCGGACTTTTTGCCATTGCCCACGAAGTGTTTAAAGCATAAATGCCTTTGAAATAGAGGTTGAGGGTTAAGGGCTTAGGGAACATAACAGCTTGATAGTGCTTTGGAAGCACCACAGTCCCGGTTGAATCCAACCCTCCCCCCCGAAACCTCAAACCCCGAACCCTTTACGAAAAGCCCTAAACTCCAAACCCTAAAACCCTAAACGCGAAACCCCAAGTCCTAAACTCTGAACCCGGAGCCCTCTTTGTGGAAGGAGCACTTCGAAGATGGAGAGGCTTCCGGGGGAATTCTTCCTGTGTTCTGACTTTGGATGTTAGGGTTCAGGGCTTAGTGGTTTAGGGTCTTACATAACTGATAAGTATCTAAGCATAAATATACATAAATTCACAGATAAATAAATGCATATATATATATATATATACACGTACATGTTTATATGCGCATATGTATATATATATATATATATATTTATATATATATATATATATAATACACATATATATATATATGCACTTGTATTATTTGTCTAGGGTTTATGATGTACAGTGTAGGGCTTAGTGTTTAGGAATTACAGGATCGGGGGTTGAGGGGGTTCGGCTTGAGGCTTTTGGGTGCAGGGTTTCAGGAGCAAGGCGCGAATGTTGTGGCATCGAGGTTTGGAGTATTTGGAGTTCAAGTCAAGACCGCTTTGTAACGAGCAGACGTGAGATGTCGTGGACATATTGCAGAAACAGGCTATCTATACCCTAAATCCTCAACCGGAGCGTCCAACTCCGGAAGCTCTGAAGCCGACAAAGCTTCCCACAAACGTCGACTAATCGGTGTGTCCGAATCAGGAAAGGCCATGGCTATCCGGCTTAGGCTGTATGCCTTCCAGAAAAGTACAACATCCAGAGATTGAGACGTCCTAAACCGCCTTAAACTTGAATCTCTGGGCCTGGCTGCATGGGGCCCAAAACCAAAACCGACGGGTGAATGTAGTGAGGTGACGTTGCGAGGAGAGGTCTTCGTGTGTATCGTATCCAAGCCGAAAGCATCAGCCAGGGACAGGGTCAAGTAACTACGTAAGACATCGCCTGGTTCCAGCACAGCATCATGGGAAGTGCTAGTTTACCGTGTTTAACCGCAGTTAGAAGTGCACACTGGCCGAAAAGAACGAACATGTGAGCCCGGATTTACAGGTCCCGTGACCGGAGACAGGGCAGGTGACCGTGAAACTTGAGCAAACACAAAGAGCTATATGCTGCGCTCACCTTCCGGATGTCTAAATGTGGATTTCAACCTGCACTTCTTGGTACTTGGGGCTGTATGACTGCTATGCCAACGGTGAAAGCATAGCAGCCTAATGTGGAATCGTGTATTATATGGTTCCTCAGACCAGTGCATACCGAAAGACCCTTCGGAATCCCATCACTAATAATAAGCCTCTTTTCTCTAAACCCTCATAGTAGCCGGTTAACGGAACCCTTAGAGTTCTCTTTAAGGGAACCCTTACGGGTTCACTTTGCCGGAACCCTTTCATAAGACTCCTGAAAAGGTCGACTTCTGGGGCGGCCTCCAGAGCCCCAAAACACCAAACCCCAGTAAAGCAATGTTGGGTTTAGGGTTTAGGGTGAACAAGGACCCCTAAAGAGCCCTCTAACAGAGCCCTTCCGGCCCTGAATTGTGGGTATTCAAGGTACATTAAAGTATAGTTGGGTGGTCTAGGAAGCTCCGAGTTGCGCAACTACACTACGCCTACACACGCGCCGCAAAGCCCTAGACCCCTAAATGGCCCTGGAGGCCGTTCAAAGCCTCAAAATCCGCTTTTTTGGAGTGCAAGAACAAGCAACAAAAGCATATAGCCCCAAACAGTATATACCTTCAACTCTGGCAGCAGAATGCTCAACCTAGACCTCAAGCCGAACCAACATTCCCCCTTAGAGGCATCAACGACAACCTCTAAAGAGCCGCTGGCAACACTTACAGAACCCTTATAAAGTCTTCCGGAAGCCGTGTAGTATTAGTATCGCCCGTAGAACCCCAAAATGAAAGCGGCTGCGGAAGGCCAAGCCCCACCCGGGCATCGACGAGAATCTCGCTCGCGAACTGGTCGAGCAGGTGCTTCACCAGTAGTAGTAGTAGTAGTAGTAGTAGTCGTGGTAGTAGTAGTAGTAGTAGTAGTACTAGTACTAGTACTAGTACTAGTACTAGTACTAGTACTAGTACTAGTACTAGTACTAGTACTAGTACTAGTACTAGTACTAGTACTAGTACTAGTACTAGTACTAGTACTAGTACTAGTACTAGTACTAGTACTAGTACTAGTAGTAGTAGTAGTAGTAGTAGCAGTAGTAGTAGTAGTAGCAGTAGCAGCAGTAGTAGTAGTAGCAGTAGTAGTAGTAGTAGCAGCAGCAGTAGTAGTAGTAGTAGTACTAGTAGTAGTAGTAGGAGGAGGAGGAGTAGTACTTTTGTTAGCACAACGAAGTTCGTATCGTTCTTGCATGGTAACTATTGCTGACGATATTATTGTTTTCTCAGTCTTGTTATTTTATGGACTATCTATTTCCGTCTGCTTCCCATGGTTATTATTGAGATTAGTCACATTGTCAGTAATATTCTTGTTGTGATTGTTGCTATTTGTTGAAGATTTTTCATGGTTCATACATGGATGAATACACATATATACATATGAACAGACAACAATGTGTGTGTGCGCAGATATGTATATATCTACATGTGTATGCACTTCTTAGTTTACACTGGCATTTTCTAAAGGGCGTAGTTATCCTTTTCTCGCTGGTCGTCAGGTGTTTAGTTTTTGCCGGAGGTATTGTTGGGTTTTGATCGTTCGCATGGAGGCCGCGATGAAGCCTGCTTTCCCAGTTACCCGTGTAGACCTCGATACACCACCACTCCTGTTTTAAGGGACTTACCCTGAGTATCGCTTCTAGATGCCTTCCGAAAGCTTCAAGTTCAGGGTTTAGACCTGCAGCTCTACCAGCTCAACCCGAAACCCTAAAACCTGAACTGCATTTTATCCTCCAAACCCTGTGGCACTTAGTGTATTTGGGGGGTCTGTAGGGGTTGCTAAGGGATCTATAGGGGTTTAGAGTTTAGGGTTTTGGTTGTGGTTCATAGGGTTTTGGCTCGGGTTGAGGGTTGGGATTAGGGTTTATACGCTCGCACCGCCAACCTTTGAATGTGCATCCCACAAGTTGGAGTCCAGGTAGACCCTCAAGCTCTAGCCTTGGATGCATCCTCTTTGGACGACCAAGCTACTTGTGACCCCATCGTTGTTGCACTCAACTAGTTAATATTACTATAGTGTTGAATCGCATAGTACTCATGATCATCACAATCATGCTAGTTGTACTTACATTAGAAGTCAAGATAACCTACTTCAGGCACTGATGTAACTGGTTTACGCGGGAAACTGCGGCTGGATCACCGGTATCCCCAACTTCTACCTCGTAGTCCCGACCACCTGAAACGCCAAACGGTGAAGCCCTGAACCCAAACTTTCTGAACTAAGCCCTAAACCCATAAACCCTAAACCCGTAACCCCGAACTCCAAGCGCAAGACCCTAAAGCCCAACCCGGCTTCCGGGGGCAGGCACTTCAGGGCTTGGCATACGTCCACTCGATGCCGTGACCCCAAGAAGGGAGGCGGCGTCGGATTTAGCGCTTAGGTGGGCTCTGGGCATTTAGGGTTTTAGGGTGTGCCCTAACCCCAAAGAACCTACCTTTTGCCGACTTATGTAATGAGGAACCCCAACAAAAGGTAGGTTTTTTTGGGGTCCAGCTGCGGTTTGGGGGAGTGATCGTGGAAGGGCTACCGGTTAGGGTGAGAGCTTTTGGGTTTTAGGCTGTACGGTCCCGGTTACTTCGTTTTCGGACTTGGGATTTAGGGTTTAGGGTTTAGGGAGCCCCAAACCTTAAACTCTAAACCCTGAACCTTATAACTCCCAAAGAAACCCTACATCCGGCGTTAGCAAGGCCTTGGGGGAAAGCTGGGCTCAGGGCTTTTTTTCAGCGGCTCCAACAAACTTATTGTTCGAGTCATGCACGATAAGACTATAAAGCGCCGGTTCTCAAACTCCTCTTTGGAGTTTGTTTTAGGGTTTCAGGGTTTGGCGCTTCTAGGGTTCTGTCTAGCGGCTAGGGATGGTTTAGGCTTTTAGTGCTCGGAGTTGGGGCCTGAGACTTTAAGGAGCGTCATCCACAGGGACATCAAACCGGCGAACATGCTTCTGGCATCGGCGTCGAGCTCAGCGCAGGGTACAGAGAGGGCATACTAGAGAAGTTTATGAATACAGGGGCCTAAATAGTTAATTACCAATACTATTCTGGTGGTTCCCTATTATAATAATAGTATAATATACCCCCCCCCCCCCAAAACCCTATTCTGATTGTCAAGCCCCCTACATTATTCTCTTATGGTGCCTATGATTGCCACATGGAGAAGAAGTGACTTAGCTTCAGACAAATGGTCGTTCGTGGAGGCTGTCGGGTTTCATGGCTTAGGTTGCTTTGGATTTGGGGGGGGGGTTTAGGGGTCTAGGGGTTTAGGCTGTGGGTTGAGGATTGTTGGCTGGAGGGGTGTAGGGCTGTCAGGGTTTGGGGCATGCGAACTGTGGCTCCAACTACTTGCTAGTTCAACGGATATACCCTAAACCCCTAATCTTAAACCCTCAACCCTAAGCCGCTAAACCCTAAACCCTAGGCCTAGGCCCTAAACCCTACCTGCACCCCAAATGACCCGCCTTTTTCAGGACTTGTAGAAGGATGAAATCATTCTGGGGAGCCCTACAGAGGAAGGTTTGATAGGGTCCAGGTAGAGCCTCAACCCTAAGCCCCGAAGACTCAGGCCCCTAAACCCTGGAGCTTGGAATTACGGGGTCTGAGTTCGGAGGGGAGCTTGAGGAGCGTCGGCTGCCCTTCGGGTTCAGGGGATCGCGGGTTGCGGGGGTTCGGGGGGGTTAACGGTTTAGAGTTTTAGGGTTTAGGGTTCAATTCGGGGTCTTGGGTTCAGGGAGTAGTAGTAGTAGTCGTCGTAGTAGTAGTAGTAGTGGCAGTAGCCTTTGTAAACACTGCTATCGTAACCCTTGTGCTAAGCCTTATAGGTACCCTGAAAGATATCCCTAAGCTTTTTTGAGGGCCCCAAAATCCCTGTACTCGCAATGTGAATTCTGGCGCGCTTTCAAGATTTAGTAGTCGCATCCCCATATAAACCAGTAGTCGGATCCGCGTATTGTTCCCAACATCTTATACAGTTAGTATAACACTCCAAGCCTATCTAACTTATAAGGCCCCCCACTGTTATGGGCCAGGTCCCTTCCAGTGCTCCCTAAATGCCCTAAACCCTAAACCCTAACCCTAAACCCTACACACTAACCCTAAATGCCCGAAATGCTCCCAGCCTATGAGCCGCCCTCCTAGGCAGACATTCAGAAGCCGCGAGATGCTGGCATGTTTGTCTAGCAGATTAGGGTTTAGGGCCTGGTAATGCTTGATGTAGGCTTCAGGGTTTCGGGTTCAGGGTTTAGGGTTTGGAGTTCATGGTTGAGGTCTGTCTTGCAAATGATTGGTACTTTGCAACATCGATCTCGGCCTCAAAATCCGCAGGCATTTTGAACAACTGCAGTCTCGGGCCTTTGTAAGCATAAACCCAAATTACCTGGACCCTTAAAACCTTCTCAGGGTTCCTTCTTGTGATGTTGATTGTATAAGTCCTCAAAGAGGTAGATTATTCAGGGTCAAGGTAAGCCTTGTACATGCTTGTACCTAAGCGTTTCTCGCCCTCAACCTAAGCCGCAAGCCGTAAATCCTAAATCAACTTCGACCCTGCCCCAAATTAAACCCTCACATAATGCCTGAGCCCTGAACCGCTACATACATCCCTTGATGCTCTTGACAGGTTTGCTGCTCGCAGACTTTGGTGCCTGCGACTAAGCACTGCCAGGGCTCTCGTGGAAGCCGGGGAGGGCGTGTACACGTCAACATTCGGGGCCGTTACACGGGTTTTGTAGGGTTTAGGGTATAGGGCAGAGGGTTTAAGGTTTAGGATTTTGGGCCAATAGGGTTAATTTACATAGTGTTCAAGGCCATTCAGGGCGGCGATAAGGTCACAGTTACAAGGCGTCTCCGATTCTTCAACAATGGAAACAGGCACGAGACGAATATTCGAGGGGGCTCTGCCACCGTTTAACTCTAATCCCAAGCTTCGCAGAGATTGTGACCGCCGGCGTTCAATGGGAGTTTCCGAAAATTAAGGTACCTTGTTTTGGGGTCCTTTTGATCAGGGATCCTACTATTCAGGGTAATTACTATATTAGGGTCCCCTATTTTTCGGAAACTCCCGTTCAGGCTTTCGCAAAAGCTCGCCCAGGTGGCGGAAATCTTCCAGGAGTGTGCCAGCGCTGTGGTGAAGGGAACCGTCGCGTGCGCTGTGCTGGCTGCAGGGGGAGTTCGTGGTCGTCGGTTTAGGGTTTAGGGATTAGGGGTGTTTAGAAGGTTATATGGGTTTCTCGGGTCTTGACTTTCATGGAGTTTCATTCAAGCTACCGTGCTAGGGCCACTAAGGTTGCCTACTGAACATTGCTTGGGCTAGTGTATATGGCGATGTAAATCCTTCTTATATGCTGCCTCGACTAACTTGTAAAGGATCCAGCTTGTCGGTTGTGGCTAGTGATGGTTTATGACTGTCATGATGATGATGGTGGGGGTCTTGGTGTTGTTGTTGATGACAATGACGGTGATGATGATGATGTTGATGACAATGGTGATGACGGCGGTGATGGTGATGAGGAGTACAGTGCCTACTATTTCCTCGATCTTTCTGATCAAGCTGGCCGTCGTGGGACTTCAGGGTTTTCGGAGTTCGTAAGTTCTTGGTTCTGTTACAAACACTCTGACTGCGACCATGAGGATCCTCATGCTTTTGAATATCCGGGAGTTTCCGAAAATAGGGGACCTTAATGTAGTACCCGAAATAGTGGGATCCTTGTTATAAGGACCCCAAGATAAGGGTACCCCTAATTTTCGGAAAAGTCCCATATCGCACGTGTATTTTGTATTTCGGGTTTCTCATATGTCGGCGGTCCTGTCATTTGGGTGGTGTTGGGCCAAGCCTTTGGTCTTCTGTGGTCTTGCCTGTAATTTCTCCGTGTTTTGGGGCATCTACCGATATAGTTGCCCTCGTAGGCCTGCAACAATCCCCAATCCCGTTCTGAAGGTACATGGCACCCGAGGTGTTCTCCAACGAAACTACGGCTGTATCGGACGTGGGGACCTTGTGAGAGCTTTCAGCAGGAAGCTTCAGCGTAAAGTGTTTGATGTAGAAGCCTAAATGCTAGCAATATTGTTGCCGAGGCTCCTGCTTATTATGAGTACAACCATACCACAATGTGCCCCAAAACCCTGTTCAATTATTCAGAGCTCTTTGCATTGGGATTGCTTCACATGTCTACGTGTCCGGGCTTATAAGATGTTTTGGCGTTGCGCTGGTGATGTTTCTTTAGGTTCTTGAAGGCCGTGTCTTAGTCTTTGCGGCTTCAGGGGCTTCAGGGGCGCTTAAGGGGATTGGAGTGTCCGGTTATCTCTGCAAAGTCACGTGTTCCGAGTTAAGGCCGAGCTTAGCTTTCGCCTCTTGGAGTTGAAGCGAAAGCCCCAATGGAAGCCGGACTGCGCCCCCGAAAGCCCGTAAGAAGCGAAAGCCCTGAAACCCAAACCCCAGCATACGCAGAGTTGCTTCCGAAACCCCACCCAGCGAGAATCCGTGTAAGGCCAACCAAAACCCTCTGGGCCTATTCGCGGCCTGTTCCCAAAGCCTGGACCCTAAGCTGAGGAAGGGAAGACGTACAGTGGCCTGAACTTGCAATTCATAATCCTAGCAACCCTTGTCGTCCCTGTGCGATCATTTTATTCCAGTACAATCCCCCCAAACCCTACTGTAGATACGAAGGTCCCTTTTGTTATAAATCCCAAACCCTAAAACCTAAACGCTCTGTGGAACACTGAGTCAGGCAACTAGGGGGCGCCGCTTTTATCCCGAGGAGTCTGTCGCTATGCCCAAGGTAGCACGGACCGCTTTCCCTCGGAGGGATTCTGTCTTTGCAGGCGCAAAAAGGCGTTCAAAAAAAAAAACGCTCTGTGGAGCCTTTCTGGAACCCTAATTTTACTAAACGTAAAGGAACTCTAAACCCCAAAGCCCCCCCTCTCTCTCTCTATATGTATACATATTATATGTTATATGTTGTATATATATATGTTGTATATATATATATATATTTATATTTATATTTTTATGCATATAAACGCCTTCGTGATCGGAGGTTTGGGCTATGGGCGTTGTTGTCTACGAGCTGCTGGCATCGGCCGAGACCTTAGCGAGACGAAGCTTTAGAGCTTAGGG
Source organism: Symbiodinium sp. clade A Y106 (assembly GCA_003297005.1). Classification (NCBI taxonomy): domain Eukaryota; class Dinophyceae; order Suessiales; family Symbiodiniaceae; genus Symbiodinium; species Symbiodinium sp. clade A. Next base: position 111,716 of record BGNK01002004.1, read on the forward strand.
GTTCAGGGTTTTAGGGTCCGGGGTTTAAGGTCCAGAAATTATACGGTGTAGGGTTCAGGGTTTTAGGGTCCGGGGTTTAAGGTTCAGAATTACTGGGGATGTAGGGTTCAGGGTTTAGGGTTTTGAGTTCAGGCTTAAGGGGGTGTAGCGTGCAGGGTTACCAGAAGGCTATAGCGCAATTAGGGTTTAGGGTTTAGGGTTTAGGGTTTACCTAGCTAACGCGGGACGGCTGTTCGGAGTCAGAGGCTCCACTGACATCAGTACCTAGCACGCTTGGCACTTACCGCACGGAGTGGAGGGTCTGGACACAAGCCCCAGCAGTCCTAGCATGGCCATATCGACACCGAAGACCTAAACCCTAAACCCTAAACCCGTGTCAAGCTTTTAGAACTTCGGATGAAGGGACCCACGGAGCGAGGAAAGCAAGCAGCAATGATTCTTTTTCAGCTCCAGCCCCTCACCCGGACCCTTCGTGCTTTGGGATTTTTGGGGTTTCGGGTTCTGCTTGCAGATATTGCTTCAGAGCCGTTTCGGCAGTTGCCTCCAAGACCTGGACTTGCGGTATCTTGCGCTGGCAGTGAACCCCAAACCACAACCCGTACCTAACGATAATGGTCCGAATAAACATCCGTAGGGGCTTTAACAAGTGCAGTTGGGTTTTGGGGTATACAGGCGGCTAGAATTATAAAGTGGCTTAAAGCAGGTAATGAGAACACACACGAAGTATTCCGACCTCGATGTTGTATTCCGCACTCGTAGCATAGTCGCCCCAAGTACCTACTTCTCGACCAAGGTCGGGCTGTCAGATTTACATGGTTCCTTAGTTGCTTTTCAGGTAGTCATCGTAGTTTCTGAAGCTGCCGCCTTTGTTTGGTTTTCTGAAATCGCCTTCGGCCATGGCTGTTAATCGGCTCTTCGAACTGCTCTTGTGTTTGTCTGCAGTGACGGCCAGTACAACATGCGCTGATGTGGCTGACCAGTGTGGGCAGCCAAATGCCACTCGCATCATTCGTTGGTCGATCATGCGGTCAGGTTCGTCTGCTCTCAGCCGTTCCTTTGCGCAGCGGAGTGACACAAAGCTTCTTTTCGAGCCGTTCACATCGGTGTATTATCTGGGCCCAGAGCGGGAACACCCTAGGCACACGGACCTCCCTGCAGACCCACAGTACACCTACAAAAAGGTGTGGGATCAGCTACTCGCTCCCCCAGGTGGCGAAAGCGTGAGCTTTGCCAAGGACTTTGCTGTCACGCTCCCCCGGCGGTGGTGGAGGACCAAGGAGATGGCCGACGTGAAGCACAGCTTTCTGATCCGACACCCTGAGCCCGCAATGGCTTCCATGCTCCGTGCCTGCAAGGATCCAGAGAGTACCGGCTATTCCTACTTCAATGAGACTGAGATGGGCTATAGTGAGCTAGTGGCGATGTTTGAGTACGTCACCAAGGAGTTGCATCAAATGCCGCCAGTTATCGACCACGATGATCTCACGGAGAGGCCTGAAGGAGTGCTTCGCAGCTTCCTGGGCTACCTTGGCCTGGACTTTGACGAGCGCATGTTGCGCTGGACGGCGCCTTTGCCGCCTCACCCGGAGATTTGGCGGGCTTCTTCGAGAATGCAAACCTCTCGACCGGTTTCAAACCGACAAGGGTTGAACGAAAGAGCACCGAAACTCCCGCCGAGATAGCGGATGCGATAGTGAGAGCAATGCCAGCATACAGCTTGCTTTTGAGTCACCGGTTGCAGATCTGACTTGTGCTGGCTCTCTCGTGTCATAGCCGCATATCTGGAGAAACTCTGAGGCAAAGTGTTGCTGCTCGCCACTAATTGCTGGAACGCCTTAGTAATTACAGTGGTAGTTACTTTGCAATCATTCTGAGCATGGGCATGAAGTAGGAGGGCAACCAACCCGAACATCCTATTACGTAAGCCTTAGGCCCAGAACCCGAATTAGTGGGACCCTAGTTGGGTTGCTAGCACAGTTTCGGGCTCCAGGCCAGAATTCAGTGTCGAATTGGCAAAATTTGAGACACCATGGGCAAGAGTTGACTAGGAATCATAAGTTCTCAGCAAGATGGACTCCGACAGCCTTCATTCTTAAGTCCAGAAACCAATCACGCATCGCCTCGGTCTGTAAAGCCCCGTAACAAACGTACACCCTAACCTTCAACCCTGAACCGTCAAGCTTAGATTATGTACCTTACCACCCCGCAAAATAGGTCCTCTGGGGCCTTCTCCCTAACAACTCTGAACCCCTTGACCGCGAATGCTCCTGCCCTGAACTTCGAGCCTCTGAACTTTCTGCGCAGGAGCGACCCTTCAATGCCGAGAACCCCATGGCCATGTGAGCTGTCTTAGTATAAGGGTCTTGATGAGAAGAATCGAAGCTTCAACGCGGTCTTACTTTTATATACGGGCTTTTAAGTGTTCTGAAGGGTCGTCGTAAGAGTTTGTGATAGAACAGCCTTGATAATTAGCATGGGGGGTTTGGGTTTGCGGCATTATATAAAGCCAAGAAGGGTCTCTGAAAACGAATTACTCAGTCTTCAGGCTCCTCTTGGAGGTTTTGAGGCTCAGGGGACTCAGGGGATTCTTATTTCATGTGGTGCAGTTTTGCAAGATTCTAGGGACTTGGGGCGGGGGTTCTTGGTAGGCAAGGGTGTGAGCTTGCCAGGTTTGGAAATGTAGTTACACTTAGGGGGTTTCCGTAGCGTTTTGTTCTTTTGGGTTCAGGATAAGGTTTAGGGTTCAGGGTTGGGGGGTTTGGGTTTTGGGGTTCCAAGGTGGAGGTGTTTGAGCTACCTAGACATCTTCGCTGCCCTTCATCGGAGCTTTGCCCAGTATTGATGCGGGTGGAGAGGCGCAACAACTCTAAACTGAAGCCCCTTGTCTTTAACATCCAGGCCTGGGTCGCGATGCAAAGCAACTTAGTAGCCGAAAAGTTAGATCTTAAACTGCCCAAAACTCCTAAACCCCTAAACCCTAAACCGTAAAACCCTAAACCCTGAATCGCGAAGCCCCTAAACCCCAGCCGCTTTTTCAAGCCTGAGAGTGGAGAAAATAAACCAACCCCAGAAACCCTGAACCCTAAACCCCTGAGCACTAAGCCCCGAACCCTAAGCCTTGTGGAGGTACGCGCAGCTGAAGCTGACGCAGCTGAACCTTGATCCGGCTAGTGGTCTCAGCGCAAGAAGGGCAGGGTTTAGGGTTTAGGCTTTGGGGTTAGGGGTGTTAGGGTTTCGGGTTCAGAGGGCTTATAGGGTTTTCAGGGGCTTTGGGGTTTAGTTTCCGAAAGATGGAGGTCCTTGTGTTACGGGTTGGGGGTTTGCGGGCACTGAAGCCTCGGGGTGTGGAGATTGAGGGGTTCAAGGTTTAGGGTTCCAAAGTTTTCAGGAGATAGATCCCTTAAAGGAACTCTTATAGATCCCTTAAAGGAACTCTTATAGATCCCTTAAAGGAACTCTTATAGATCCCTTAAAGGAACTCTTATAGATCCCTTTAAGGAGCTCTTATAGATTCAGAGTTAAGTGGTTTAGGGTGTAGGTTTTCCCCTGCCAACCCTAAGGCTCCATGTGCCCAGATAGTACGGCGAAGCTTTTTATATAAGTGGAGGACAGCCGGACTACCAAGACCACAGAGGTAGTAGTTATAAAAGTTATGCTTGAAATCTTGCACATCTTTACCCAGAGGCTCCATTGTAGTTCCTTTTTGGGATTACCTTAGAGGGTTCTAAATATGAACCCCAAAGAGAAACTACTATTCCCTAAACCCTAAACCCTAAACCGTGGAGACTATGGAGCCTCTGGGAAACAGCCACAGGTTCACCATTGTAAACCCGGCAAGACGGCCAGGGAGGTTTTAGGGTTTAGGGCTTAGGGGTTTAGGGTTTAGGGTTTAGGGTTTAGGGGTTTAGGGTTTAGGGTTTAGGGTTTTGGGTTTAGGGTTTAGGGCCCCAGCCCCCGAAAAACCCGCCGCATAACATGTTGATGACGATGATGGAAACGACGGTGATAGTAATGATGAAGAGAACAATGGTGTTGACAGTGATGATGAAGAAGAAGGTGATTTCGGTGATTACGAAGATGAGACCCAATTTGATGGCAGTGATGATGGCAATGGTCCATGGTGATAACAACGATGAGATGTAACAAATGATGTGTGATGATTACGATGATGATATCGATGGTGGCAACAATGATGGTAACAATAGTGCCGATTATGAACATGACGATGGCGACGATGATAACCTCGGTGATCCGCTTTCATTTGCAGTGACGAAGGGACGATGTGCAAAAGGTTGCTGCGCAGAGGCCTCCTTCTCCAGGCCTCTCTTCGCCCCACAAGCCTCCACGAAACTTGCCCCAGCCTTCAAAGTCATCGGCCCCACCAGCGTTTTCGCTTTCTCTCGCAGTACTGGGTTCGCTGTGTGGCTTCACCGATTCAGTTCAGGGTGTTTTTTTTCGGGGTTTGGCGCCGTTTTTTCGGTACCTTGCCATGTTTTGTTTATCGACAAGGTATCCATGAACCCCCTAAAGCACTTAAACCCGAAGCCCTCAACCCTAAACCTACACTAATCCCAAATCACATGTGCTTTTAAGGCCTCATGTCATATAAAGACAATCATGCCAAGGAGCCCGAAATGGTTTCTTCGGGTCGAGGTAAGCCCTAAACGTCAACCCTCACNTTTAAGGCCTCATGTCATATAAAGACAATCATGCCAAGGAGCCCGAAATGGTTTCTTCGGGTCGAGGTAAGCCCTAAACGTCAACCCTCACAGGGAACCCTACTATAAAAGCCTTATAGGTCAAATAGCGTTAATTTTTTAATTTTTGTTGGTTGTTGCTTTTTGATGGATTTTATGTTGTTAATCTGTTTGTTTCTGCTGCTGCGCTGCTGGCATTGTGGTGGTCGAGATGTTGTGACTGTCGTCGTCGTCCTCGTTGTCGTCAGGGATTCAGGGTTCACGGTTAGGGTGGGGTTACGCGGCTCAGGGTTGAAGAAGTTCAGATTCAGGATT
>BGNK01002005.1:0-14226 GCA_003297005.1 Symbiodinium sp. clade A Y106
TGGCTCCTCGGGCTTGGACGATCTTCGACGTCGAGAGACAGTCTCCATGGCCCAAAGACTACAAAGTTTCTTAAGTTAAACCCTAGGGTGATCTAACCAACTTAGCTCTATAAAAGCCGATACGGCTGATAACCTACGTAAAAAACCAGAACACCGCCTTAAGATGGTATAGTCAGACCCCTTAAAGTTAAGACAACTAGTGCACCTAGATTTACGTCACGAGAAAGGGGGCGCTACACCTCGGCCTTTGTTTTTTCTTCAGCCAAAAGCAGCCTGTCGGGACAGCACATCCAACTATGCGTAGGGCTGGTGCTTCAGACGCAGTTAGGGGTTTAGGGGTCAGTTTAGGGGTTAGGGGCTAGCGGTTTAGGGTTTAGGCTTTAGGGTTCAGAGCTTTGGGCTTGAAGATTGCGTGGAGGATGCCGAGAAGGGCTTCCTATGTAAAGATAGTCCGACTATGCTTTGGAGGTTCATGGGCAGCTATAAGAGGGGTTATAAGCCCCCTAATATGGGTTATAACTATAGTTATCCTACTTGTAACCCTACATACAACTACCCATGAACCTCCAAGTGGACGGCTGCCGTGGGGTAAGTGGTTTGGGTGTTCAGGCTGTTCGTCTAATGGTTCACGTTCAAGGGTTTTTGGGCTTTGGGGCTTTGTGAGTTTCGGTTTAGCGCCGGAGGACTTGTTAAGGACAACTTCCAGCCAACTGTGTTTCTATCCAATCCTAAGCCCTATTCGCCCCAAAAGAAACCTATGCCAGCCTTCCAAAACCCTCGTACAATCCAACAAGAAGCTCCGTTGAAAGCCGTATAGCACCACCCCGCAGAACAGGAAGCCCTTTATACACCGCTTTAGAACCCTAAACCCTACCCCCTAGACCCTGAGCCCTAAACCCTTAACCCCGAAACCCTAAACCCTAAACCCTTCGTAGAGCTTGTTTAACACCCCTAAACCCTCCAAGGAACCCCCTCGGCTGAGCCGAGTGGCCGATCCACTGGGTTCTTGTTAAGGAGTCGAACTTCAGTTACCAGAACAAAGAAACCATAGTATTGATTATAGATCCCTATTGTGGGAAGTTAAACCCTAAACCCTAAACCCCTAAACCCCTAAACCCTAAACCCCAAACCCCTAAACCCTAAACCCTAAACCCTAAACCCCTAAACCCCTAAACCCTAAACCCCAAACCCCTAAACCCTAAACCAAAAAACCCTAAACCCCAAACCATTAAAATTAAATTCCTGAAGAAGAGACCAGTCCAAGGACTCTTTGAAGATGGTCTCGGCCATGTGGCTCGAGACGCTTCGAGTGAGACGCCGCTGCAATTATCAGGGCCTGGCTTCTACACGGGGTCTTTCTACATGATATTATGTCATACGGTTGATGGACAAAATCCTGCACTACCCATAATAAGGAATATACCACAAGTCCCATAGTTTAGGGTACTTAAAGTAATGCAACTATAGCTATCCTACTTAGAACCCTAGTTACAACTACCCATGAACCTCCAAGTAGGAGGAGGCTCAAGGCCCAAGCCGTTCGGGGTCACCAGATAGGCAACTCAGTAAAACAGCAGCCAGTATGTATATGTACGTGTATACATGCATACATATCCTTAATGCATGTATTCACTCAGTCTGATGCTTTATAGGCCCCACTTGTGTTTAGGAGGTTTGGGGTCAGACACCAGTAGTAATGAGTACCACTATGCCCTAATCCCATGGTAATAGCCCTAAGGGTCCAGTAATTAGACACTCGGGTTTGGGATTAGTAGTTATGTAGGTTACTGTTTTTGAGAGTATATGATAATTGGGTACTTGGACCCTTAGGGTCAAGCATAGTCTACCCAGAGAGCCCAATATCCCTTAATTCAGGAATATGGCTTATTTCATATAGGGCTTCATATTATGATTTAAGCTATATTCCTTAATTAAGGGGTATTGGGCTCTCTGGGTAACCTCAGTGCCTTATTCCAGTTTCAGGCCCCTGGACTTTAGCCCTTCATCCCAGGAATGGCCCAGCGCCGTTTGATTTCTTCATGAACCAGGAGTGATCGGAAGTGGTCAAAACATCAGCGTGAACCCGAAACCCTAGACCCTCAAACCCTAAACCCTAAACCCCCAAACCCTGAACCCTAAAACTTTCAATCCTAAGACAAGAAGCCCTAAGCCCTGTAAGCCCAAGAGTCCTGAAGCCGTATTTCCCCAAAACCCTGAGCCCTTGAGGACTCCGATCTTTTTAGGGATCCTTTTAAGGGCTCCTTTTAGGGCTCCTTCTAGGGTTCCCTTAAGGGCTCCTTTTAGGGATCCTTCTAGGCTTCCCTTAAGGGCTCCTTCGAGGAACTCTAAGCTCCGGCAGCCATAGAAGTCCGAGTGCTTGGATCCTAAGCTTCCGGTTCTTATATAGAAGTCTTTAATGTAGGGTTTAGGGTTTAGGGTTGAGATACTATTTTGGTGGTTCCTTATTATAGTTATAGTTTAATATACCCCGAATGATCACCAATATTATTCCATACTTGGAGGTTCATGGGTAGTTATAACTAGGGTTATAAGTAGGATAACTATAGTTATAACCCATATTGGGGGACTTCTAGACCCACTTATAGCTACCCATGAATGTTATTGATACAGTTTCTCTACAGGGTTCTTTTTTATCGTTAGAGTTTTTACTGCAATATGCCCAAAAGCCCTGTTTCAATTGCTGAGACCTCTGCATTAGACACTGATTTGTGCCTCAAGGCTGCATCTAGTTGTTATAAAGGTGTCCGTTAAGATGGTTTTGTTCTTACACATAGATATACGACTGTCTCCTGCGAAGAAGACCAGCGCACAAGAGCTGGTTGTGGTTGCAGGGACCAAACATCAACCCACGAATACATACATGCGTGCGTTCAGACCACGTTTCCCACATACGTGCTGATAAGCATGTGTAAAGCCTTTTGACCCTAAACCCTGACCCTGAATTGTCAAGGGGCCCAACCCTAAACCCTTCAAAACCCTATGCAACTCGATAGAACCCTACAGAACGGTATGCAACCCTGTAAAGCTACTGTAAAGCCCTGAGCCTTTAAGAAATCCAGCCTAAACCTTAAACCCCAAACCCCAAAACCCCTAGCCCTCCCAGAGAGCCCAATACCCCTTAATTAAGGAATATAGCTTAAATCATATTATGAAGCCCTATATAAAATAAGCCATATTCCTTAATTAAGGGGTATTGGGCTCTCTGGCCCCCGAACCCTAAACCCCTTACCCAGCGAAGAGAGGAGCCGATCAAGCTCGCCGGCCGCACCGCCGCCCGGCTTTGATCTTCGTCTTGGGTTTAGGGTTTAAGGTTCAGGGTTTAGGGTTTAAGGTTTAGGGTTTTGAGTTTAGAGTTTAGGGTTTAGGGTTCAGGGTTTAGAGTTTAGGGTTTAGGGTTCAGGGTTTAGGGTTTAGAGTTTAGGGTTTAGAGTTTAGGGTTTAGGGATTAGGGTTTAGGGAGGCTCAGGGTTTCGCGGCTTCATGTTTCGACTTGAGAGTTCGGGGTTTTGCACGGTTTTTCTAGGGCCTTCATGGGCTTGCTTCTTGCGGCTTCATCGCGATGTGTGTTTTTTGGGGCGGAGTCTTGTCAGGATTCTTGCAGATGGTTTAGGGTTCTATAGAGTCTTAAGTGTTTTTGGGTTTAGGCCTATTGTTAAAGGCTTCGAGTATAGGGGTTTGGGGCTTAGGGTTCAGAGTTATGTTGCAACATGTGCTACTGGGTTGTGCAAGGGTGCTGGCAAGGTTTTCTGTACAGAGTTCTCCGTGTTTCGTGACACTTTTGATGTTGGACTACAGATTTGAGATCTTGTAGCTTCAGGCTTTATTCTCGCATTTGATAGCCAAAGTTGCAATAAGGCATTTCAAGCACCGCCGCCGAGCTCTTTTAAACAACAGGTCAGCATCTGCGACGCTTGAGCAAAAAGCACAAAGAGACTTCGCCTGCTGTTTTCATCGCAACACACACAGAATTCCACGTTCTTGACTCCCAGCCTGCTGTAGCTACAACAGGCCTCATGCGCGACCTGTCTCAGCCTTGAAGTCTGCAAAGAAACGAATGTTTCGCAACATGGCGAAGATACTGTCAATGGAGCAGTTTTTTGGAAGCTCACCCTCATATAACCCACAGCCTACCCTCAGCAGCTCCCCTTTCAAGCCAAGACCCTCAACTCCTTTCAAGGTGCCACCGCACACGGAGCTTTGGCTGAACTATCGCCACGTCTTGAAAAACTCGCCGGAGGTCAAGGCAAAGCTTGGCAACGACCTCCAGGAGTGGGAGAGTATCAAGCTGAAAAGGTTTAGGGGTTTGGGTTTAGGTTTCAGGGTTCGTTTTCCAGGCTACTTTAAAAGTTTAGGGGTTCAGGCTTTGGGGTATACTGATGCCAAAGTGTACAGACGCTCCCATTTGCTGCTTGGGGTTTTGGTTTTTGGGTTGCAGGTCTTGACGTTTGGGCTTTAGGCACTGGACCCTAGACCCTAAGCCCGAGAACCCAAACCCTCAAACCTCGACCCAACACCAAACCCAACAATCCTGGCAACATCCGTAGGAGTTCCGACCTCAGCGATGGCTCGGACCTGAAGGCAGGGAAGTGCGTCGGCTAGAGGGGCCTTAACAATTAGAATAGGATTCTGGGAACTCCTTACTATAGTTATGGAATAATACCCCAAAACCCTATTCTAATTATTACGGCCCCTATACTAAGGAACCCAATGTTTGGCTCTCCCTTAGGATGTGGGGCTTGGGGTGCTTAGGGTCGAGTTTTGGGCTTCGGCTTGAGGGTCTGGGGCGTAGGGGTTTACGGTTTAAGGTTTAGGGGTTCTAATTTTGGACTTACTTGGAGGTTCATGGGTAGTTATAAGTGGGGTTATAAGTCCCCTATAACTATAGTTATCCTACTTATAACCCTACTTATAACTACCCATGAACCTCCAAGTAGGGTTTGTGATGTAGGCTTTGGGGCTTTTGGGTTTAGGGCGGTCTGGCCGAGGTCGTATAGACTTGTAAGTAGGGCTCGAAGTAAGAGTTTAAACTGAGGGGGATTTGCATCTACGTTCAATCCTGGATATCACCGCACACATACACACATACACATACATCCATACATCCATACATCCATACATCCATTCATACATACGTCCATACATACATACATACATACATGCATATACAAACACAAACACATACACATACATATACATATACAGGTACACAGGTCAACCTAAACCTCTAAAGGAGAGCCTTCTTCAACCCCTTCCCCAGAGCCCACAGAAGGACCTCCCAGGAGCCTTTTTGGGACGAGATCCCTACTTGGAGGTTCATGGTTAGTTATAAGTAGGGTTTATAGAGGTCCTTTAAGGAATCTATAGGGCTCTATAAGGGTTCTATAAGGGGAGGTTTATGGGGTACCGTGCGTGGCAGTTGGCTGCAGTCGATGCAGAGAAGGCTGGGGAGGGTTCCAGTTTCCCTTCTGTTGATGGACAAAATCCTGCATTACCCATTATAAGGAATATACCATAATTCCCATAGTTTAGGGTCCTTAGGGTCATGCAGGATTTTGTCCATCAACAGTTTGTGGGCACATATGCCAAGCGATCGATTCTCGTCGCTGATGGGGCTACGCCGGCTCAAGCATGGCATTCCTGCCATCATGATGGCCCGGAGCGGCCTTTGGCCCACGGATATATTGCCGGACCACGCGAACCGCCTCCTGCGGCATGTTGACAGCCTCCCCTTGTAGAACCCTTATACTGCGCCGGGCCGATAGTTCGACCCACTAGCTTGAACATGCTGGAACACCCCAGTCCCCATAGACTCCTAACACAAGTGAGCCATGGGGCCTCCTCCGGAACTGAAAGGTATTGTAGATTTAAAACGGGGTAGACATTCCTCCGCTAGCCTGTGCAGGGTAAACGACACTTTGAGGCACTCCGATACTCCGCAAGAGCTTGTCTGTTAGATAGTACACGTGTAGCTCGAAACTTTCGGCCCGGGGATGTAGAGCCCTTATGGATTTTTTAAAGGACCCCGATAAACCCTACTTATAACTACCCATGAACCTCCAAGTTTTAAGGAATCCTAGAGGTAGGAGCCTTCTTGAGAGGCATCATCAAGCACCCGCCTTTTGACAGTCTTTTCTTCGGGCTCCTCGGCCGCATTAGGGCTGCGACCCTACCGTTTCTGTTTTAGAAGAGCTCTGGAGGATCCATTGTGGAGAAGTCTAGGGGGTGTAGGATTTAGGGTTATGCATGGTTGCTTGAAGACTTGTTGGAAGGTTATTGAAGGTTTTTAAGAGGTGTTCTAGGGTTTGAAAAGTCGTTTCCTCGACCCTCGCCTCAGACACACCCAAACTCAAAAGCCCGAACCCCCCTGAGCTAAAACGCCCCAACCCCCTAAACCCTAAATCCACACACGTTAACGCAACACCTAAAGCACCTGTGGCCTTTTTCGTGCCGAAGCTCACAAAGAGGGCTTCTCTGCGGGATTCATGAGGACAAGCGCGGGTTGTCGTATGCCAGGTTTCGGGTTGCATACGTGTTTGAAGGTTCCACACAGGTTCTGACTTAAGTGTTTTTACAAGGGCTTCATGTAGAGTCATATAATCAGTTTTTCGAGAGGGATCCTAAACCCTGAACCCTGATGGGGTTTTGAAGATCCCACAGAAGTGCGAAAGCAGGGGGTCATGGTGGAGAAGGCCTTTTGAGAGCAGGTGATTGGAGTTAGGAGAGTGGAACAGGTACGGTTGATGATATAAATCCTGCGTTACCCATAGTAAGGAATATACCATAATTCCCAGAGTCTGGGGTCATTTTTATCAGCAACAGTAGTAGTACGTTTGTGGAGTTTATGGTCTCTGGAACTTTGCACTGTCATCATAATGGTACTCCCAAACCCTCGTAAAACAACAAAGACCACTGCGTTGAACTCTTCAGGGTTTTGGGCTTCAGTAAAAAAGTCCTGGTATCGAGCATATTGTCGGCTGCCAGGTTGAAGAGTGCACGTGGGATTCGAGGCTTCTGGGTATGGTTAGATACTTCAAAGAGGCTTATGCGGTGAGGGCTCTAGGGTTTCGGGAGTTCCGTACTTCAGGCGATACCCCACGTCAAGGCGTCTCGTGGTTTCGGTGATCGGGTGTCCTACGGTTGATATATATATATATATCCTGCATTACCTTAAGGACCCTAAACTATGGGAATATTGGTATATTCCTTGTGATGGGTAATGCAGGATTTATATCATCAACCGTAGGTCTCAGCTTCGTCAAGAGCTGCGGACACCTCTGTGCTTTCGCACAGCTCGCAGCACTTGTAGCATGTGTTTATGTTGCGTGGTGTATACTCCACTTGAACTCAAAGCCTCAAAGCCTCAAAGCCTCAAGCCTTCAAACTCTCAAACCTTCAACCTTCAGCCCCAGACCCCCAAACCCTCAAACCCTCAAACCCTCAAACCCTCAAACCCTCAAATCCCAAATGCCTTGAAGCCTTTTTCAGGGTTCCTCTTCGCCTCTCCGAGGCATGGCGCTCGCATTTGCCTGGGGCGACAGCTGGCGGACTACGAGGGGAAGGTGGCCTTAGCCAAGGCGCCCGAGGGATTTCCGTCTTTTGGGAGGGCCTTCATGAGAAGAATGGGGCTCAGAATTTTAGGGGTTCAGGGTTTAGGGCTTAGGGTTTACGGTTTAGGGTTTAGGGCGCTGAGGGTTTCTGTTGAAGGCCTTCAGAAGAAGGATAGGGTTTGAGGGTTCGTCCAACCAATACCGCAAAGCATGGTTTTATTGTCATGTTTTATGGGGTTGTATGGGCTGTTTATGAAGGTTNGGGGGGGTTCTTGCAAGGTGTGCCATGGTGTAATTATATGTAATAAGGAGTCCTGAGGAAGCCTATTCTGTGGGGTTTTCTTTGCTCAATGTCATCTTGCTTAGTGTTTTAGGGCTGCGCAAGCCCTACGCTAAGGCTTGTCATAAACGACACTCTAGAAACGTCCTTCAAACACTACAGTCCCCGTAAACCCTAAACCCTAAACTAAGTGAGGGGTCGCATCCGTCGAGCGACAGACCCCGAACGCTTGGTCGAGGGCCTTACAGCCCGAGCACCCATTCGAAAAGAGAGATGGAGAGGTGAGGGTAAAGCCTCACCGCCTGTCCTGGACAGGCCAACGGATATTGGCCTTGTTTACGACTACGTCCGTACTCGAATAGGGCTGGCTAAAGTTATAGCTAATTTTATAACCCCAAAGCATACGCCATTTGCTCTGGAGCCCCCCCTGGATCCTAAATCCTAAATCCTGACTCCTAGATCCTAAATCCTAACTCCTAAATCCTAGATCCTAAATCGTAAATCCTAAATCCTAAATCCTAAGTCCTATTCTAAATCCTAAATCCTAAACCCTAGATCCTAAATCCTAAATCCTAAATCCTAGATCCTAAATCGTAAATCCTAAATCCTAAATCCTAAGTCCTATTCTAAGCTCTAAATCCTGAATCCTACATCCTAAATCCTAAGTCCTATTCCTAAATCCGAAATCCTAGATCCTAAATCCTAAATCCTAAATCGCAAATCTTAAATCCTAAATCGTAGATCCTAAATCCTGAAGCCTGAATCCTAAATCCTAACTCCTAAATCCTAAATCCTAGATCCTAAACCCTACTCCTGGATCATAAATCCTAAATCCTCTAAATCCTAACTCTAGTGGGGGGGGTACCCCAGGATTCGGGTAAAAGTGGCCGATTCCAGCCAAATTTTAAATGGATTCTATATAGCAGAAGTGGCCTCTTCATTTTCCAGATTTTGGGCCCTATCCTAAATCCTAAAACCTAAATCCTTATCCTGGATCCTAAATCCTAAATCCTCTAAATCCTAACTCTGCTGGGGGGTACCCCAGGATTCAGGAAAAAGTGGCCCATTCCACCCAAATTTTAAATAGTCTTTATATAGCAGAAATGACATCTTCATTTTCCAGATTTTGCGCCCTCCCTTAGGATTTAGGATTTTAGGATTTAGGATTTAGCTTTTAGGATTTAGGATTTTAGGATTTAAGGTCCCCTGGATGCCCCTGGACATCCTAAATCCTAATCCTGGATCCTAAATCCTAAATCCTGAATCCTAAATCCTTCGTCCTTAACGCACATCCTGATCCTGGATCCTCAATCCTAAATCAGCACCTTCAAATTTCAAGTTTCTACAGAATATCCAAATTTCTACGCAATGCGAACGCACAGGGCTTAAGAGCCTTGCTTATAGAAATGCCCTGTTTAATTGGGCCGAGTGACCATATCGAGGAGTCCTCCTTCTTCTTCTGTGCGCGCTTTGAACTCTCTTAGAATGTTGCACTTAGGACTTAGGGTTCAGGATTTAGGATTTAGGATTTTAGGGTTTAGGATTGAAGATATTAGGATTTAGGGTTTTAGGATTTTGGATTTAGGATTTAGGTTTTTGGGATTTAGGATTCTAGGATTTAGGATTCAAGGGTTCCGGGTTCTAGGATTCAGGATTAAAGAATTAGGATTTTAGCTTCTTCTGCTGCTTCTCTTAAATATTGAAATACTAAAGCCTCAGGTTTCTAGAGCTCAGGAGGAGCATTCATTCAATCGAAAAGTTTGAAGGGCCGAGCAGGCCCTGCCATGCCGGAGGCCCGAAAAAGGCCGAGGCTACTCCCAGCCAAAGCCGAACCTACTTGAATTGATCATTTTCGAAAGACTTAGGACCTCCAGGAGCCACAAAGGTAAGTAAATCTTATATCACCCCACAATAGAAATTTCAATCGAAAAGTTTGAAGGGCCGAGCAGGCCCTGCCATGCCGGAGGCTCGAAAAGGGCCGAGGCTACTCCCAGCCGCAGCCCACGCCCAAGCCGAACCTACTTGAATTGATCATTTTCGAAAGACTTAGGATCCTAAATCCTGGATCCTAAAGTCTAAATCCTAAATCCCGACTCCTACATCCTAAATCCTAAATCCTATGGGCGAAAAAGAAAATCAATTCAAACGCGAGCACGCGGCCCGGGGTGCTTCACACCCGAGCGCGCGACCTCGCCAGACACACCCTAAACCCTAAACCCTAAACCCTACCCTAAACCCTAAACCTTAAACCCTAAACCCTAAACACTAAACACTAAGCAAGATCTTTTTGTCTCTTCTTCTTGAACTACCAATCTTAGGCCTTAAGGCTCCCGATATAACGGAGCCCGGCACGCTCTTCGAATACCTGGAGGTTCCGGGGTCCTCGCCCACGAACGTGGTCGGCAGCTTTGGGTTTAGGGTCCAGGGTCTAGGGTTTAGGGTTTAGGGTTTAGGGTCCAGGGTCTAGGGTTTAGGGTCGAGGGTTGAGGGCGGTTCTGTTGGAGCTCCGAACGGCTGGTTTCCGTTGGTGCAAAAGGAGCATGGGGAGACAGGAGGCGTCTCGGCAAGATGCTAAGCCTAGACGCGTAAGACAGAAAGGGCCAACCGGTGCAAGAAATTGGAGGAAGCCCAAACCTTAAACCCCCAAACCCCTTAATCCAAAACCACGCAGATATGGGAGTTTCCGGAAATTAGGGGTACCTTCTTCTGGGGTCCTGAAAATAAGGATCCTACTATTTAGGGTACTATATTAGGGTCCCTTATTTTCGGAAACTCCCATATGTGAAGACCGCCATACATGCGATAAACCCTAAACCCTAAGCCCTAAGCCCTAAACCCTAAACCCTAAGACCACATGCACACCCCTCAACTTCCTCGGCTGTGAAACCCAGAGAGGGCCGGAGTTTCTGGAATGATCCTTGACGAGGGGGCATTACCCAGAGAGCCCGATACCCCTTAATTAAGGAATATAAGGGTTCCTTAAAGGGTTCCTTAAAGGGATCTATAAGGGTTCTAGAAGGGAATTAAGGAATATACCTGAAATTATCAGGGGCTTCATATTATGATTTAAGCTATATTCCTTAATTAAGGGGTATTGGGCTCTCTGGGTATTGGCCTTCGGAGAAGAGTCCGGCTTATGCCACCTTCCTTCTGCACCTTGCAACTTTCGCATTCGGCAAGGTGCTGCAGAACTTTGTGCTGGAGGAGTGGACGAAGCCGCCCCTGGAAGAGTTTACCACCTTTGTCGTCATTCCCGCAACTGATGTCGTCATCCGCCTGCGGCGCCGCTGACGCATGCCCCTGTACCTTTGAATCCTAAGCCTAAACACCTGCACACTCCTTTCAAAGGTTCTGTAACGGCTTCTATGAAGGTTACTACTAGAGCATTACAAAGGGGCCTTGACAATTACAACAGGATCTTGAAATATATATATATATGTATGATGGTATACCCAGATGGTGAGCAGGAATAAAAGATTACTGTTCTAATTCTTCAGACCGCTACTTCGAATCTGCAGTGGCCTAAAGCCATTTCGTCTGCGCTGAGTCCTGAGCTGCTAACTAGACCCAAAGTCCCGAAGTCTACTACAAGGAATTCTGGACATTGTATCCAATAGAGGAATACACCCGAAAATATGTCAGGTTTTTCAAGTATATAGCCCTTAATGAAGGAATGTACCTCAAACTGCATCTCAGGGGTTTACATGGGTTTACATTACCTTAAAGAATATTTGGTTTCTAGGTTTCTTCATCTGATTTGAGGCATGTTCTTGAATGAAAGGGTCTTGGACTCTGGAACCCTAAACCCTAAACCCCTAAACCCCCTGGGGTCATCAGCTGGGCCCTGCAACAGCAAGCTGCAAGCTACTACAGGGCCTATAGGAGTCGGAGGATTTAGTAACGGTATCCCGTTATAATCTCTTGTTGTAGTTGTGTTATCGTATCCCCCCCGGTAAGCCCGTTGCCTTTTTGTGATGCCCCCCCCATACTGCAGCCTTATCCCCCTAACTCTAAGCTCTAGCCCTCAAGCTTCGCATCGAACATTCAGCATCGGTTTAGGGTTTAGGGTTATTGTATCCTGAATCTTCGATAAAGCACTTTCAGCCGATGCTAGATCTGAGGCCCTTGTGCACCCTGAATCCCAAGGCCCCGGACCGATATCCTACGCTCTTAACCATAAAGCCGTAGACCCCCAAAGTCCTGAGCCCCACGACAACTCTTCTCACGAAGAGCTTAGAGTCCTTTCTGAAGTGTGCAGATTCCTCCCTCCCGTGCTTTAAAGCACCGCCGGGGGGGGGGACTTTTCCGTGGTTGGACGCTGCCTTCACGAAGTTTGTTCGGTGAGGGTTCAGCGCCCCAACCCTGAACCCTAAATCCTAAACCCTAAACCCCTGAACCTAAATCATGAATCAAGGGGTTTGGGGTTGAGGGATCCTAGGGTCTAAGGGTTTGGGGGTTTAGGATTTAGGGTCTAGGATTTAGGCATCTGAGGGTTTGGGGTTTAGGAGAGCCCGCCTAAGTCTTAGCCCTTAGACGACCTAGCCGACCTTTTGACGCCAGCAGCTGTCTGCGTTGTCTGGAGGATCCATGGAGTGACTCTAAACTCATTATGATGCCAGTGTGAAACCTCAAATACTTAAAGATCAGGGGACCTTGGTAAGTAGGGTTATAAGTAAGGTAACTTACAACCTTACTTTGTCCAACGATCCTCCAAGTAGCTTCCCCACCCTAAACCCTGAACCCTAAACCCTCAACCCGAAACCCTAAACCCCTAACCCCCTGAACCCCTGAACCCCTAAACCCTAAACCCCTAAACCCCCAAAAAGGCGCTAAACGATCCTCCAAGTAGCTTTCCCAGAAAAGATCCTCGAAGTCTTTGCAATCCTTGGGCCGGCTCGGCTCTGCTGCTTTGAGGGAAGAGAATGGAAACGACGTCGACTTCGGGTGTGTTTAGGGTTTAGGGTTTAATGTGTTTGTCTGTGTGTGGTGTTCGCAAGGTTTTCTCTTTGTGGGTTGTGCCTGGTCTGTTTTAATTTTGGGGGTTTCATATTGTTCTTGCGGGCTTGCAGGGTTTTTGGTGTTGGAGTTGAGGGTTTCGGCGTCAAGGGTTTGCGGGTTGAGGCTTCATGAAGGAGGCTCCGGCTTTCAGGCTTCGGGTGCAAGGTTTTGATTGATTTTGAGGCTTTGAGGAAATTACAACTTAGGGTTCATGGGGTGGAATCCTTTCCCCAAACAGGCATTGCGTGCTATATCAGGGTAGAAGGATTCCAGAGTAAGTGTAGCTTTTCTTTAGTTTCGGATCTCTGCTTCGGATCCACCCGAAAAGTTCATAAAAGTACTCGAGTTTAGGGCTTAGGGTTCGGGCCCCCAGATATCTGAAGCCTTGGTCTCTGAGCCTTCAGTGCTTACGTAGAACACCTTTCGGTGCATTGAACAGGGTTCCTGGTTATAAGGGTTTTACAAGAGATTGATATGTCGGGGTCTGAGGTTCGGGGTTTGGAGGTTTAGGCTCCAGAAACCCTGCAGTGGGGCCTCGCACATCGCTTCTCCTCTGCAGCACCTGGCATCGTATGGAAGGAACAGAGGGTGTAGGGTTTAGGGTTTGGCCAACATCGCCGATAAGATAAGACACTTCAAGCCTTAAGCACGATAAAAAACAGCCGACACCCTAAGTAAGCCTTCCACCGACCACTTCTGTGCCTTCTAGACTGTATTGCTGCCAAGACCACTGCTATGATTTTGTCCACTTTCTCACTACTGTTGTGATGCCTGATAATAACATACTCTCCGCAAGCACTAGCTGACCATCCCAACCCTTTGTCATAGTTGGGTAGCATTTTAAATGTTTACGGGTACTTAAACCCAATAAGGAATAGAAATTTGAAATTTCGAATACTGGCCCAACCATGAACTCGAAGCCCAAGTACCCAATTCGTCTCATGACTGCTCTTTGCTACTAACAAACCCTCGGCGATGCCGTGGAGAGATCGCCACAGCCATGGCTGCCTGGGACGGCCGCGCCTTCCTTGCTTTTGGGGCCTTAAGGGAGACTACGAAGGGTTCCTTTAAAGGGATCCTTAAGGGTTCTATGAGGGTCCCTTTAAAGGGATCCTAAAGGGTTCTATAAGGGGTTGGGTTTAGGGTAGAGGGCATAGGATTTGAGGGATTTGAGGGTAGGGTGTAGGTTTTAGGATGTAGGGTTCGGGATGCGCATCAAAAAAAACTTTCTTTCAATCCCAAAAAAACTTTTTTCCAATCAAAAAAAAAACTTTTTCCAATCAAAAAAAAACTTTCCCTTTGTCACACAAGAAAAGAAGGGAGTATGGACGAAAGGACGGCAGGAAGGAAGGAAGGCAGGGAGGAAGGAAGGAAGGAAGG